>APFE031692547.1:139884-163097 GCA_000404065.3 Pinus taeda
AAAAACTGCACCTACAGCAGTTTCGTAGCGCAAGTTTGGTCCTTCATTTCTCCCAGCTCATAATGGATTGGAAGAAAGTAGAAGAGGTTTTTGTACTTCATTATCTTAGGAATGAAAACCTCTTTCACGTTTCAGGGAGGCATTTTCCACTGCTCAGAAACTCTTATAGAAGTTGACTGGTAGAAACTAGGAGACAAAGTTCCTCCTTTTTAGAGTTTCATTTTTATTCCTGTCTTCGACCTTCTGCTACTTGTTTTTCCCTTGTTGGATGTTTAAACCTTGTAAACACTCCCTTTCAGAAATATTTCTTCACAAATATTTACTTTTTGTCTCTCAAAATTGGTCCATCAAGTCATAATATGCAGCTATAGCAGTTTCGTAGCGCGCTACGAAACTGCTGTGTGAATAAAAAAAAAACACAGTTTTTTCAAAAAAAATATTCTTCTTGTGATTTCTTCGTAGCTTCATCTTATGCCAATAGACCACATATATTTTAAATAATTCATCCATAAACAGCTTCGAAAAGGTAATGTTCTAACCAAAATTATGTTAAGGCTCCAATCACTTACAGCCCAATCCTTTTATGGAAAGATTGTCCTCCTAGTTTGCTCAAATGAATTTGTAGGTCCTCAATCTGTCTCCTTTACCTTTGGCTCTGCCTCTTGTAATATTCTTAAATGCCTAGTCATAGGCCTTCTTGGCTTTGAAAACAAACTTTGAGAATTGGTCATCAATTTACCCAATAGTAAGCAGGTTCTCTTTTGCAATTACAAGGCTATCTGGAAAGGAAACTGAATTGAAAAGGCACACGTGATTGACTTCCTTAAGATTCACATTGCTATACAGCAACTTCTAATTGCTACTGTAAATAACTATTGGCCTGTCTGATGCTGCAAAAACATGTGTTGTGTTCTTAGAGCGAAAGGTCCTCAAGGTGATAGCTTTTGTACCCAACAAAATCTTCTTACGGTCAGACAACTCTCCAGTGCTCATATTCAATATGAAGTTGAATAGATGCCCATCCCCAAGACCACATAATAAGTATGCAATCCCTTCAAATCTTGTTTGAGCCTTCAAAGAACTCTGATGTATGCTGACCCTGAGTTTGCCAAGTACTTCTTATGCATGAAAGGAGTATGAGAATGACCAAAACCAATTCTTCCTTACCTTACCCTTTTCTTTTGAAATCTTTTTAGTGATAACAGAACTATTGCACCCATCAATAACAATGCTACCCTGAAGCTTGTATAGAGTTCCAATCTGAACTCCCCGCATCAATACCAGTGCTCCCCGAACCATCTTGGAGGTATCTTTCTCAAACACTACTTTACACCTACATCATCGAGCTTTCTTACAGAAATCAGATTTCTGGCCACATGCAGGAGTATGCAGAACACCAAGAAGTGTTATAATCCTTCCACCTTGCAACTTCAACTTGACGTTTCCGCGACCGACAATTCTAGTCTTCCTGTCATACCCTAATAAGACATCCCCACCATCATATTTATCATACTCACATAACCACTCCCTGTGGGGAGTGAAGTGAAAGGATGCACCTAAGTCAATCAACCATGCCTCATGATCTACATGTGTACTTGATGAAGAAGCCAAGTACACATCCCCACCTTCATATGAGGTGGTTTTCACATCTGTAGAAGGATCATCATTAGATCCCTTTCATTTCTTAGGAGATTTAGATCTACAGTTCTTTTTGAAGTGCCCTTCCTTTCCGCATTTCTAGCACGCCTTTACAGGTTTTCGTGGAGATTTATATCTCCCTCTAGATTTAGATCTTTGACTCGAGGATTTGTTCATGTTTATGTTGTGGGACCGTCCTTGTAAAGATAAGGCATCACCATTATGAGCCTCTGTGTTTTTCCAACTCATCTCCTCCGACAACAAGGATGAGACTATTTCATCAAACTACAAGGCAATCACATTGCTACCTATTGCAACAAGCAGAATATCCCACGAATTTGGTAGAGAACACAAAAAACTGATGCACTTATCTTCATCTGAATTTTTTATATCAACTGATAAAAAATAGCTTACCACAATATTAAAGGCATTTAGATGCTCTGTCACCAAGTCTCCATCCTTCATCCTCAAGTTATACAACTTTTTTCGTAGGAACACTTTATTCACCAAAACCTTAGATTGGTACAAAGTCCCTAACTTTTTCCACATAGCCTTCGTCGAAGCTTCCCTTGATATATTCAACAATACTGAATATGAGATACACAACTGTATTGTGCTCTTTTCCTTCTGATCCAGCTTTACCCAATTTTCAGCTGACATTTCCATTGGTTTAGTACCTAGATCTACCACGATCCACTAATTTTTATCCACTAGTAGATCCTCCATATTGAGTTTCCACAACTAAAAAATCTGACCATTAAATTTCTTGATCTTTATCTTTCCACTGCTTGCCATATTTTTATCCACAAGAATCGATCCCACAGATCTCCCACTGAACAAGGTCTACCATAGGCCTGAGCAAAACCCCTCAACAGCAAAGGTGTCCCCTTGAAGCCAAAATAGCTCTGATACCAAATGTAGGTTTTAACCCCATAAATAAATCACCTGCATACTAATTCTAAAAACAAATAGTAAATAATGGTGAGAGCATAAAACATAAAACAGATATACATAGAGATTTTCCCCTTGATCCCAAAACCGGGACTACAAGATTGATTTTTCATTATATTCCTTTCAATGTTACAATACATATATATACATGTCGAAGCATCCATAAACCCCAATCCATTAACCCTAGATTAGGGCATAATCATAGTTCCCTTGACTAGATCTACAAAATACCATGGGCAGAAAACCAACATGCCCAAAACCATGTGCAAAAATGATGCAGAAAACCATAGGTAGGTCTGTCCACCTAATATAGGGTCCAAAAAAATTTCTCGAGGGTGCTAGTCATGGAAAGAATATAACACACCCCCAATAGTTGGATCAAAAGAAATCTCCGAGAGAAATACTAGGGAAGAAGTTGAGAAGATATCAATGGATTTTCCAGTATATGCAAATACTCAGTTGTTCATTGAGAAGGAAACAACACTGACATGGAAGCAGATCAAAGACACTTTTGCAGAGGACTTCAAGGAAGACTTACAGGACTAAAAGATTTACCTTAACATCTAGTGGTCAGGGTTATACAAGGTTACATGCAGGTACCCCACCTTCCCATGTGCATACATCATCAGCTAGATTGTCTCACACATGGATGAAAATACTGTGACATTGAGAAGTGCTAGTAGGAGAGAGCTTGCCACTTTCAAGGTAGATACTTTTCAGTGAATGTATCACTTTCCAAAGCCAGTGAAGTGCATGGACTCACTCTTCTATGCCACCCATACCTACATGAGCATAAGAGATATTTTCAAGCACTGGGTGAAATATTTGTTGAAGTTTAGATAGACACCTACCCATGTTTACAAGACGAAGTCTCTCAAGAAGGCTTACCAGTTCTTGTCACATTTTCCTATTGAATATATGGTCAAGAGAAAACATAAACCTTTCCTAAAGGATGGGCGGTCTTACTAGACTAGTTGGTGAATTATGGGAGGCCATTCAATTGGTCGGATTTGTTGGCTCATCAGTTGAAAACCCATGTGGCTAAGGCTTTGAATCCGCCCAAGAATGAGTAAGCAAGGTTCTACTTGTTCGCATACTTAGTGGATGCAAATTGTGCCCAACAGCAGTTCCCTAGCTTGGGATAGACATGGACACCAAAAGATATTATTGTCAACATCTATTGCAAGTTGCTTTCTGAATGTAGCTATCGAGGAGTTATGGCAAGGCTAACTGACCATTTTGTCATCTCGTTGTAAAATCTTATCTTTGAGTAAGATCCACCTTGCATGTCCCTAGAAGAAATGGAGGTGATAATAAACATTGTAGATTGGTATGCCTCACCATGTGGCACCTTCATCAGAGTGTTTGGCAGAGAGAAAACTCTGCATGTTCTACCAAGGTATGCCACTGACAAACTAATCATTCAAGAAGTCTCATACCACCTCGCTACAGGGTTGTTAGAAGGACTGCATAGGAAGAAGAAAGTGCCATGGCCCACTCTTCTTTCGTAGATTAGATTATACGAGTTTAAGACCTTCAAAGATGCAAATGTCTATAGATTTTAACCCTGTACATAAATTACCTACATACGAATTCTAAAAGAATAAAATAAACAATGGTGAGAGCATAAAAATAAATCAAATATACACAGAGATTTTCCCCTGGATCCCAAAAACAGGACTACGAAATTGATTTTTCATTATATTCATTTCAATGTTACAATACATGTATATACATGTCGAAGCATCCATAAACCCCAATCCATTAACACTGGATTAGAACACAACTGTAGTTCCCTTGACCAGATCTACAAAATAGCATGCACAAAAAACCATCATGCCCAAAACCATGTGTGAAAACCACGCATAAAACCATAGGTAGGTCTGCTCGCCTAATATAGGTTCCAAAAAAATTAGTCGTTGAAAGAATATAATACACACCCAACATTCTCCCACTTGTTGTTTTCTTTCCACAGGGGGCCACAGGTGAGCTTAGTCATTGGTCCAACCCTGCAATGCTCATTGTTTCTCTAGACCAAGAGAACTTCTCAGTTCTCACATACTTTTCCAATGCATCTGTTGTATTCTTCAAAGTGTCCACCTTTACCAGCAACACCTTTTTGTCCTCAACCATATCCCTCACAAAGTGATACTAAACATCAATGTGCTTTGTCTTTGAAAGATACATAGGGTTCTTTTCCAAGAAAATTGTACTTTGGTTGTCACAGTATATCCTTATAGCTCACTGTACTAACCCCATACTTGAACAAAATCTCTACAACCAAACTGCTTCCTTGCTTGCATGAGTGGATACCATGTATTCTTCCTCTGTAGTTGAAAGTTCCACTACAAACTGTCTCTCACTCATCCAATTGATTGCACCTCCAAATAGGTTAAACACATACCCACTTGTAGATCTTCTTTGATCCAGATCTCCAACCCAAGCTGCATCAACAAAGCCATGGATGTCCAAAACTCTATCCAATCCTAGTCTTCCTTGGTAGCACAAAGCATAATCACTAGTGCCACGCAAATACTCGAAAACTCACTTCAATGATGTCCAATGCTCCGTCCCTGGTTTTGACATAAACCTGCTCAATACTCCCACTACATGTGAAATGTTTGGTCTAGTACATACCATTTCATACATTAGGCTACCGACTGCACTTGCGTATGGAACACGAGACATGTCCTCTTCCTTTTCTTCTGTCTTGGGACACTTTTCAGCAGATAATTTTACACCTACAGGAATAGGACCCTTCACTAGTTTACTATCCTGCATATTAAACCTCTGCAATATTGTCTCGACATACTTCCACTGGTTTAACCAGAGCTTCCTCTTTACCCAATCTCATTTAATTTTCATTCCCAAAATATAGTTTGCAACACCAAGACCTTTCATACTGAATTTGGAGGACAATTGGGTCTTTAATTCCTAGATAATTTCTTTGTTATTTCCAATCAAAAACATATCATCCACATACAAGACCAAATAAATAACACGTTCACCAATTAATTTAAAACACACAATGACTAGATTTGCTTCTAGTGAAGCCCATTCCTTGTATATATGTTTCAAATTTCTGATACCACATCCTTGGTGACTGTTTTCACCCATATAGAGACTTTTTTAACCTGCTTACAGTTCTTTCTTACCCTTTAATGCAAAGTGTTTAGGTTTCTTCATGTAGATCTCTTCTTCCACATCCCCATGAAGAGATGTTGTCTTCATATCCATTTGTTCAACCTCAAAATCAAAAGTAGCAGCAACAGATAAAAGTACTCAAATAGAAGCTACCTTGGCAACAGGAATAAAAATATCACCAAAATCAATTCTCGGCACCTGGGAATAACCTTTTTCTACCAACCGAGCTTTGTATTTCTCCACCTTGCCTTTTGCATTCATCTTCTTCTTAAACACCCATTTTCTACCAATGAGTTTCCTTTCAACTGGCAACTCCACCAGATCCCAAGCCTCATTTTTGTGCAAAGATGCCATTTCATCAACCATGGACTCTTTGCAAAGTTTGCCATCCTTTGAATCTACTGCTTCCCTGACAGTTATGGGATCATCATTGGTGATAGATAGATCAAAATTTGAATATAAAGCAGTTGGACTATACCTTTCTAGTTGCCTTCTTTCTCAAACTGATATTCTCACAGCTGGAGTTTGTGGCTCTTCATCTTCTGATTCCTCTTCTACTGTAGAGATGGATTCCTCCTCATTTAGCTCAAACTCCATCTTCTTAGGTTCCTTTGGTAAGAATTAATGTTTAATAACATCTTTCACCTCTCTAAACACTGCATCGTAGTTGTACACAACCTTCCTTATTTCTGGGTTCCAAACCTTATAACTTTTAAGCCATCTTTATACCCAATAAAGATGCACCTTTTATATTTACTATCCAACTTGGTTATTTTCTCCTTTGGAAAATGTGCATATGCATCACATCTAAATACCCTTAGATGTGAAAGAGAGGGTTTCTTACTAGTCCATACCTCTTGTGGAGTCTTATCCTCCAATGCTGATGAAGGTGATCTATTGACCAGGTAATATGCAGTCTGCACCGCCTCTGCCAAGAATTTTTTTCCTAACCTGCTACCATTGAGAATGCTTCTTACCTTTTCCATCAATGTCCTATTCATTCTTTCTACAACTCCTTTTTTCTAAGGTGTGTGTGGGTTAGTCTTCTACCATGCTATATCACACTTACAGAACTCTTCAAAATCCTTCTTACAAAAGTCTCCACCTTTATCTGTCCTCAACACCTTTATCTTCTTCTCTATCTGGTTTTCCACCAAAGCCTTAAATTCTTTAAACCTGTCAAAGATTTCATATTTCTTCCTGAAGAAATATATCCATGTATTCCTTGAGAAGTCATCTATAAATGGTACATAATACACTGACTTACCAAATAATGGAACTGACATAGGTCCAAACACATCACTGTGCACAAGCTCTAATATCCATTTCGCTCTCTTAGCACCAGAGGGGAAACTCACCTGATTTTGCTTCCCATATACAAAATTTTCACAGAAATCAAAATCTAGAGAGAAATTAGACATACCTTCTACCATACCATTACCATGAAGTATTCAAAGTCCCTTCTCTACAATATTTCCAAGCCTTTGATGCCATAACATGGTATTTTCTCCAAAGAGCAGTAGATTTTCTGCTCCACTTTCAAGAACCACATAACTGTTGCAACCATCAGTAACAATGTTACTTTGAATCTTGTACAGAGTTCCAATCCAAACTCCCCTCATCAATACCAATTCCCCTTGAACCATCTTTCAGGTATCTTTCTCGAACACTATTTTTACACCTGCATCTTCCAGCTTGCTTATAGAAATCAGATTTATGGCCAATGCAAGAATATGTAGAACACCCGGAAGTGTTCTAATCCTTCCACCTTTCAAATTCAACTTGAATTTTCCACGACAGATGATTCTAGCCTTCCTGCCACCCCCTAAGAAGAAATCACGACATCATATTTATCATACTCATAGAACCACTCCTTATGGGGAGTGAAGTGAAAGGATGCACCTGAGTGAATCAACCATGCCTCACGATCTACATGCATACTTGAAGAAGAAGCCAAGTACACATCCCCAACCTCATCTGAGGTGGTTTTCACCTTTATAGAAGGAGCATCATCATATCCCTTTCCTTTATCAAGAGCTTTAGATCTATAGTACTTTTTGAAGTGCCCTTCCTTTCCGCATTTCTAGCACACCTTTACAGGCTTTCCTAGAGATTTATATCTCTCTCTAAATTTTGATCTCCCACTCAAGGAATTATTTTTGTTTCTGTTTTAGGACCGCTTTTGTATAGATAAGGCATCACCATTCTTTCCCTCCATATCTTTCCGTCTCATCTCCTATGATAGCAAGGATGAGAATTTTTCATCAAACTGCAAGGCAGAGACATTGCTACCTTTTACAACAACCAGACTATCCCATGATCTGGTAGAGAATGCAACAAGCTGATGCACTTATCTTCATTTGAAATTTTTATATCAATAGATAACAACTCGCTTACCATAATATTAAAGGTGTTCATATGCTTTGTCACCAAGTCTCCATCCTTCATCCTCAGGTTATAAAACTTTTTCCTTAGGAACAATTTATTCACTAGAGACTTAGATTGGTACAAAGTCCCTAACTTGTCCCACAAAGCCTTCGTTGAAACTTCCACTAATACGTTCAACAATACTGAATCTGGGATACACAATTGTATTGTTCTCTTTTCCTTCTGATCCAACTTCGCCCAGTCTTCAATTGACATTGTCATTGGTTTAGTACCCAGATCTATTGTGATCCACTATTCTTTATCCACCAGCAGATCCTCCATCTTGATTTTCCACGATAAAAAACTCTCACCATTAAATTTATCAATCTCTATTTCCACTCCTCCTCATCTTCTTTCACCACAAGAATCGATCTCATAGATCTCCCACCGAACAGGGTCTACCACAGGTCTAAGCAAAAACCCCTCAGAAGCAAAGGCGTCACCTTGAAGCCAAAACAACTTTGACACCAAATGTACATTTTAACCTCATACAGAAATTACCTTCATAGGAATTCTAAAAATAGAAAATAAACAATGGCGATTAGAGCATAAAACATAAAACAAATATACATAGATATTTTCCTCTGGATCCGAAAACGAGGACTACCAGATTGATTTTTCATTATATTCCTTTCAATGTTATAATAAACCCCAGTCCATTAACCTTGGATTAGAACATAACTGTAGTTCCCTTGACTAGATCTAAAAGGTACCATGGGTAGAAAACCATCATGTCTAAAACCATGTGCGAAAACCATGCACAAAACCATAGGTAGGTCTGCCCACCTAATATAGGGTCCAAAAACAATTTCCATGGGTTGCTACCACCCCCCTGTTGTGCCCGACGCAATGAAGGGAAAATTTCCCACCCCCCATCTTCACTACTATTGTTAGTCGTGGAAAGAATATAACACACACCCAACAATGTCGAGGCGAAGGACATAGTGAAATTCAAGTTTGAAACTAGAGACTTTACTACATATGATCCTAATGGTATTTGCAAGGACCACTGTGTGAGAGTGTACTTTACATGGATCTATGGGACATTTCATTGCCCAAATGAGGACCTTTGGACATATTTCTACAATGCCTCCAAACTGAATGATTTGGTCAGTATAGCAAAATCTTGTAAGGTTACTTACCAAACATCAACAACTATGGAAGCAATAACAACAACAACAATAGAAGGTAGAAATCCAGTGAAGGACAGGAGAAAGAGGAAGGTTGTTGAGGACCCAGAGGGAGAACAAAGATGTAAGATGAAGGAAAGTCCTATCTTGGAGAAGGAAACTTTGGCAGTAGAAGTAAAGAGGGATTGACGGATGAAGAGAGTAGAGCAAAGGAAGAGAGAAACATAGAGGTTGTACGAAGCAGAACTGAAGTTGTAGGAGATGAAGAAGAAGTTTAAGGAAGAACATGAGTTGAGGGAGATAGAAAGAGAAGAGAAGAAGAAGTAGGAATAAGAACAAAGGCAAGTCGCAATGATAGAGGAAACAACACCAATACAGGTTGATGATCCAAAAAAACCAACAACTGAGGAACAGGGTGAATAGATGCAAGATTGGGAGCTTTCTCAACAGATTGAGAAATTTATTGAAGTGACAAACATGGAGTTGGAACATGAGACTCAAAATTAAGACACTAAACTTAAGCTGAGAGCACCAAATGTCATATCTTAGTCTCCACCACCTCTAGTGTTAGAACCAGTCTTGAGTGAGCAAGGAGATGTTTTTCCCCTTAATGATGATCTAGTCAAGGATGTGTACAGTCTATCATTTGGCAAGTTACAAAAAAATATTGTACAGGTGTGGAGGAAGCACTTTCTCTATGGTCACGCATCACATGCATTAATTAAGGAAAGGGTGATAGTGTTAGAAACCAGGAAGCATCCAACTTCCCTTGCCGAAGCCAACATCGCCTACACAGGAGAAACAAGCTCAAATGTTAAGTACCTGATGCTTGAGAATGAACAATTGGCAAAGAACTTGCAGGCTGCCAAGAAAGAGGTAGAAAAACTTTGAGCATTAACACAAAATGTAGTTTCCACATTGGGGGAGATGAGGACAACGATACTTCCTGAAGTATTGGCACTTGATGGTACCATATGGAAGCTCTATGGCGAATTTTTCACCATGCATAAAGCAGTTGTCTGTGAGCATGACCTAAAACAAAGAAGCAAACTTTTTTTTCAAACTCTCAAGAACATACATGATGACATCGCTCATGTACAAGAGTGGACAATGTGGTACAAAGGGCCCCACTTGACTTAGTAAAGAAAATGAAGCCACAAGTAGAGCTAGAGAAAGCAAAGGTCTGAATGTTGATCCAAAACTATGAGCAACGCGCCCCATTCATCGGTAGCATACAGGCCTCATATGTGCAGTTGTACAATAGTTTGGATGTCATGGTGAGGAAGCATAAGATCCCATCAATCGTTCCCCCATCGATGCTAAAACTAAGAACCAAGTCTGGCTAGAGATTAATGAGTACATGGAGCAACTAAGACAAGAGGCCACCGAGGAAGACTTGGAGCTGAATGCAAGTAACATGTAGAAGTACATTGATGGTCCTGTTAAGGTCAACACCATGCTTCTCATGCTTCAAAACAAGTTGGATACATGTTCCAAGACCATATCCCCAAAATCCAGAGTCATAGTGTTGTGTCTTGTCAAATTGTCTCTATCCTATTTTGTCTTATGTGGGTACATGTCGAAAATGTAATATTATTTGAAAATGTGTTGTAAGTGAAATTCCAAATGTCATTAGTGGAATGTGAAAATTCATCATGTTATGTAATGAGTTACTTGTGAAGAAGTTGAAGAGTCATGAGAGGAGACAAAGAGTGACAAAAGGGAATGTTAAGGGTCACCCCACCCTTTATTATAAATAGAACCTCATAACTCATAAAACTGACTTTTAGGAGCGCATATTTTGGCTAGGTTTAGGCTTAGAAAAGGCTTGGGAATATTGTGAAGAGCCTTAGCTTCTCCATAACATAGAGAAAGTATACTTCTTTGGAGGAGCAAGTGTTCTTGACTGTAATGTTCCACTATTGGGGCTAGTGGTTGTCAATGGTGTATGTATGGATGGAATTTTCACTTATAATAATAATATTAGAGCCATCACACTTTCATGCATATGTTGTTAATGTAGTTGGACTATTCTAGTTTCGGTGGAAATGTATGTTATTGAACTTACGTATATGCTTATGAACTACTTTTTATGCATTTGTATGAATCCTATTGAATGCGTGTTGTGGGACTAACTCATCACTTTAATTTGTGGACTACTCTTCATGTTAGCTTGTGATTTCATTATGCTTGTGTGTTCCTTTCAAGTTGTGTACTATTACAAGCTTCTAAGGGGAACACTTCCTTTTCCCTTCCATGTGTTAGAACCTTCATGCATCACAATTGACTCTCTGTAGCACATTCTCTCACCCAAAGTTATCATACTTTTCTCTACGCGCTACTATGGTCAAGGCATTACACTACCACCCACTGTTGGGATTCTTACTCTAAATGGTGTGGGGTCTAGTTGGGACTTCATATTGGTGAGATCCCTTGAATCTTGGAAAATCCATCAACGTCACCATTTTTTACACTAGAAGGAGGGCCATATGACATGTTGAGCCCTTGAAGTCTGTTTTGAATTTATGCACATATTTCATGACACCTGTCCAAATTAAAAGCCTGACATGTTTTTCCAAATTTGCTCATTTTGAAGTGCCAGTGAGAATTTTACATGACTTGTCCATATATAAGTTTAATGGCGAGGGCAGAACAACCTTGTTCAAGCACACAATTGCTTTTGTTCGTTTCTGTGACTGGCATGTTTTCCTATCTGATGATATTTCCTTTGGGTTGTTCGCTTTCACGTTCGAAGGGCATGCAAAGTAATGGTGTCACACATTTCCTGCAGCCTCTATACACTCTTCTGATCACTTCTTTAGAGAATTATTTCATGCTTTCGTTCTTTATGACCGTAAGGTCCTTTATAACAAAATATTAAAAATGCGAAAATCACCCGACAAATCCCTTCAAGATTTTCATGATCGTTTTCTTCACTACTGTTTTGAATTTCCTAAAGATGAAGTTGAATGGGCATTCTTGGATGAAACATTTCAATATCTTGTTCACGTTTATGAAAATCCACATGAGTTAGAATCTTTCAAACCTCTCCCAACCTACCTTGGTGTTAGAGCTTTTAAATCTGAGACAAACAAGGTTGTTGTCCCAAGTAACCCTCCATCCCCTTCCCATCAAACAACTCTAGCTCCACAGGTCGAGGTGGGAGAAGTTGAGAATCCACATGTTGATCTACCACCATATCATCCTACCCCACCTGCTCAATATGTATGCGCATATTTGGACTATAACACCGATGGTTTTCATGTGGGCTTATATCCTCATCCTCTATCTTTCGATACCTTTGATCCTCATATTTTGGTGTGTTGCGTTCATCTATCTCGGATCTCACATGTGATGTTTATGAGGATCAAATTCTAGATGGAGTTGGTGTTGAACATCCAACTTGCGATATCGTTTTTTATGAGTATGTGTGGGATTTTGAATAGGAATTTGCAGTGGAGCATGACCTCCTTATATCCACACCTCCTCCACTTTATCCTAACATATTCCATGGTTTTTTCAGTTATGTTCCATCTAGTGAAAATTCATTTATGAATGTTTCTATTTATGATCATTCACAGAACACATGGAATGCCAATTTTTCATTTGATTGCAGAGAGGATAAATTTATCTTCCTTGATCCTACCAATCTCTCATCTTACCTTTCTGGAAACTTAAAGGGTGAAATTTCTCTTTTTTCATGATCCCCTCTATATGATTCGTCAGATCACGAGGATGTCACTGCCCATCATCTTGAACTTTCTGATCGTAGTTTTCATGACCTTTTCATTCATTCATCTGATCACAATGTTGATTTGTCCACTGTTGATCTTTCTAAGCCACCAGTCTTTGATGATTCATCTTTTGATGAATTGGAAACTCCTTAAGTTGTCGAGGCACTTCATCTTGAGCTAATGGTTATGTCAGGCCCTCGTAGCCTTGAGGTCAGTTCCACTTCAGATCAGAAATCTATTGGATCTTTCTGGGCTCCTTGTCACTCTGTTGTTCACACTAAAAATCAATCTATCTTACCATTTTTGCATCCTCCACTGGAATCACATGATCCTATTGCTCAAGCATTAGAGGATTCATATGTAGTAAGCACTGTTGCAAAACAAAAGTTTTCTTCTTTCGTTATGTTTGCTCACTTTTCAAGTTCAAAGGTCTATACATGTTTGTCTTCCACTTGTAATGTGTTAGGAAACCATGATACATCCATAGAGTGCCTTTCATGCACTTTCCGTTTTTACATTGCTATGGATGCATTCAAGCTTTAAATGTATTGGTTTACATTGTTTCAAATTTCTTTTTGGTTGGTTTACTTGCATATCTTTCTTGTCAACCATGTTCTCGCCTACACGGGCCAACTAATGTGTCGATGGCTACATTAGAAGTATCACTTTACGTGAGTTTGCCTATGTTATTCTTAGGTTAGGAGTGGGAGTAGTTTTTCTTTTCTTTTTTATGTCTTGATTTGCTTACTTTGCCTTGCTTTGTCTTGCTTCTTTCATTTGTTTGTTTTATTTTGCATCGGTAGGTTAGTTTCCACATGAAACTATTTTTGGCTTCTTAGACAAGTAGGGTGAAGTCCAAGAGGAACTTCTACAACTATCAACCATTGGTTATCTGTCTATTCCCTCTAATTGTGTGAGTCTTGTGTTTCTTCTAGTCGATGATACCCTGATGGAAAATACGTTCCTTTTAGAGAGAGATTCATGGTGAAATCATGATGCTTTCACTCTTAACTAGTACCGCTTACTCTCCTGGATGCGGGTGTATAGTCAGAATGTAAATGCGATGGGATAGGGGTGGGGCAAGGTGGGACGACACCTGCCTACCTAGTATAGAACAGATAAACCCCTTCTGAATGAAGGACCTCGGCAATTGAGAAGCGTAGGGTTCATTTTCTTCATTTCAAGCGGCTTTGATTCTCCCATCCCGTCTTCCACTCTGTTTAATGCCTCCACAAGCTCCAGCCTGCCCCGAAACTCGACTCTCTCCAATGCCACCATAATGGCGGGTGCTTCTCAATGCATGACAGAGGATGATAAATTAAGGCTCAGCCATGGGATTTTTGTGGAGCTGCTTTCGTTGATTCACTTGCATTACTATGCAACCTCTAGTCTCTACTCTGGTTTCCGTCTCTATGGTGTTGGCTCTGTCTTCCCTACTGCCCGTCGTGGCTTGAAAGGGGAGATTAATCTGGAGCTATGCTCTGGTCTTTTTGAGGAGCCGCCTTCACTAATCCTCTGGTTTCTCTCTTGGACCTATGGCCTTCGTTTTGATGATTATCTTATTTGCTCTGGCCCTGCCTTTGCTGCTGCTTAGCCTTGTTTTTCTCCCGCTGCTAATGTATCCCCTATGCCCCATCTGTGCCATGGAATGTGGTGCCGCAGGGGCCTTCCTCGGCGTGTGCCTTCCAACCCATCCTCCGATTCTCCCTCCCTCTCTAGTGATTTCCTTGCCAACCTTTACCCTCACACTCGCAGTGGGAGAGGGCGTCTTCATCTATCCAGCCGCTACCCTGGGCCTCGTTCTCTAGACACCACTTCTTCTCCCTCGTTTGGCTCTGCAATTTTCACCTTCAACTGCTCTCTGAACTACCCTAGGATTACAGGTCACATTTCGGTGGTCTTCCATGAGGAAACCCAGGTGGGGGAGTCGAGCTCTCATTTAGAGGGCTTGGGCTCTGTCTCTGCTCCAAATCTATTCCTCCAGATGGGGATTGGCAGCGCATCTTTTTAGGCTCCAGATGCTCAAGCTCACAGTGGTCTTGACGTTGTGATGGTGCCAGTTGATCCTGGTCCCTCTGAATCTGAAGCTGCTCTTGCAAGGGATCTGCCTGATACAGGTTGGTGCCGAATAGTGGAAGAGCCTCTAGATGATTAGTTTGTTCACTGTTGCCTTGTTATCATGCCCTGTGGCCCATACTACGGGGCAAGTTTTTGTTCAAATTGCTATGTGGGTTCATTCCTACAAGTTTCTGTTCAATCTGCAAGTTTTTGTGAATTTTTGTAAACTCTGCAATATCAAGAAGATCATCACTTGTTCCCCTGCGTGGGTTTTGATAACTGGTTCAAGACTGAGTTCCCTATCTTTGGGCAATCTCCTTATCTGCTTAACCGATCTTCTCTGCCTTTCTTCAGGGCAGTGTTTTTAACTTCGGTCACGTTGTAATTTTACCCTTTTTTGTTAATAGATTAATCTTATTTAGAAAAAAAAAAAACTAGTACCACTTACTCTAATCTATCTTCTATTTTCAGTTAACCCTTGTCAACTCAGTCAAGTAGAGTAAGGAGAGGGGGAAAAACTTAACAAGTATGTCAGAATTATATAAATATCCTTCTTCGAAGGGAAAACCTCTTCTACTCTGAATAAGTCGGGATCCCTCTTCCACCTCATGAAATAAATAAGTGCCTATGCACAGTTCTTTGAAAAATGACAAATAAAAAAATAGAATAAAGGGAAAAATAAGAGAAAGTATTCCTACATAGATATGTGAAGAAATTAACTCCACCGGGGTACTGTCCAGGCTCGTTGGCAATGAAGCAATGCTTGTGTTCCTAAAGTGACTCCGTCGGGGTACTATCCGGGCCTGCTGGTAGTAGAGTAGCACTAGAGATGAAACTAAAACTCTGACAATCTATTTTACTTGTGCATCTATATACCACTCATTCCCAATTGAAACAACTCAATTTGACTTGCCTTGGTATGTGTTTTTTTGATAAACAGAATGGTAGGGGCTACATCTTTAACTCAAGCTAAGTGAAGAAGTTATGATAATCAAAGCAATGAACAATACTTTTGAAAGCGTTAGACTCTCTTTTGACGAGACAAAGTCCATAGTACATAGAGCTGGAGTTCTACCAATGTTTCTCCAATGTTGATGCAACTATAACCACCCTCTAAAATTTTGCCTTTGCTATGATTTCAAAGCCTTCCTTCTAAACCACAACAACTCATCTTGAACTGATCCAGGTACTTGTTTTTCAACTTAGACTTATTATTTTGATATTTTCTTGTGTTTTCTGACATAGCTAATTTTCTAACCCACAAGTCAATTTGTTGACTTAGTCCCTTGATAGTTCCAAGCTTGCATTAGAGAATTATGCAATTGTTGAGGGAATCTAGCCTTTCTATTGGGAATTGTGCAATGTTGGCTACCAGTAAGCCTTGAGCTCTGAAAATGTGTAGTATGGAATGGAAGCCAATATTGAGCTGGGAAATTGCACAAGATAAGAGAGGTCCTAGAGCCATTGAACCCAGAAATTGCGCAGACCTTATTGTGCTCAGAAACTGTGTAGTGCACGAGCTAGAGAGTTTCCCAATCCCCCCGAAAATTGCACAATATTTTCGGGCAATGCATGGTAGTTTTTCCAAAAAAAAAAGAAAAAAGGAAAAATAAAGAAAAAATCATCCCTAAAATATAGGGATCTATTTTTAGTAACCTGAAGGAGGCACTTGCGTTATTTTTAGAAATTGTTGCCAAGTGTCATTTTTTCCTTTATTTTAGGCATGCACGTCATAAACCCTAACTTGACCAAATCTATTTAACCGATGCTGCTAGAGCTCATTTTCACACTCGATCTTGGAGCCATAACATTCCTGAGGAGATCAAGGAGTCTTCGGTGCGATTGTCGTAGCTTTTCTAGGTGTGTTTTTCTTTTTCTCGTCTTTTGCCGCTTTTTGTTGTTTAGCTTGTGAGTTCATTTTTTCCACTTGTTTCTTTGAACGACTACTGGAATTTTAACTTGTTTTATCTTATAGAAGTATTGTCCCAAGTTTTAGATTTTCTTTCCCAAGTGTCGCATTAGTTTTCCCCTTTCTGCACCAATGCTCGTCGTTGCAGCAAATCTCTTCACATGCTTCATTTTCCTTCAGTTTGATTGATTCTTGCAATTGTTTTACATGCATGCATCAACACTTAGTCATATCTGCACTCAACATCACACCATCCTTCAAATATTCTTTTTTTATAACACTCCCCATGGGCAGATCTAGGTCACCTTACCTAGATCTCACACTTCACTACTAACACTGTGCAATCTAGGAGCTCAAGGCCTCTGCCTTGGCTTCTAGAATTGTGCAGAGCTTGGCTTGAGATGGCTCCAACTGCACACTGCATAGTTCTAGGAGCCAACCTCCCAACTTGGTCACTAAGACTACGGAATGCAAAGTATCTCCCATCCTTGCCCTAGACTGAACTGCACATTGCACAGTTCCAGTCATCAAGATTTTTGACTGACTACTTGGAATGCGTAGTGTTTAGTTCCCACAGTTAGCCAAAACTACGCAATCCTTCCCATCATAGCCTGACTTTCTGCTTGATCTTGTCTTGAATTTGTTTTGTTTTTAGCTTACATTTTCTCGCAATGAGTTTCCTCTTTATCCCACAGGTATAATAATTATTGAGCATCTCTATAGTAGTTACAGTTAACATGGCATCCAAGAGAGTTGCATCGAAGGAAACCATTGAGAGTAATACTGAGGAAGTAGTTGAGCAGATATCAGTGGATTTTCCAGTATATGCAGATGCTCAAATGTTAAATGAAAAGGGCACAACACTGACATGGCAGCAGATCAAAGACCCTTTTGTAGAGGACTTCAAGGAAGACTTAGAGGATCGGCTAGTTTACCTTAACATCTAGTAGTCAGGGTTACACAAGTTTTCATGTAGGTACACTTCCTTCCCATGTGTGGACATCATCAGCTGGATTTTCTCACACACAGATGAATAGACTATGACATTGATTAGTGCCAGCGGGAGAGTGCTTGCCACTTTCGGGGCAAAGAACTTTCAGTAGATGTATCCCTTTCCCAATCCAGTGAAATGCATGGAATCACTCTTCTATGCCACCCATAACTATATGAAAACAAGAGATACTATCAAGCACTGGGTGAAATATTCATCGAAGTTTAGACAGACACCTACCCATGTTTACAAGATGAAGTCCCTCAGGAAGGCTTACTAGTTCTTGATCATCTTTGCCTGCTAAATATATGGTTAAGAGAAAATAAACCTTTCTTGAAGGGTGGGTGATCTTACTGGACTAGTTGGTGAATGATGGGAGGCCATTTAACTGTTTGGACTTGTTAGCTCATCAGTTGATGACCCATGTGGCTAAGGTTCGAAATCCACCCAAGAATGAGTAGGCAAGGTTCTACTGTCCACATACTTACCAGATTCAATATGTGCCCAACAACAATTCCCTAGCATTAGTTAGACATGGACACCAAAAGAGATTATCATCAACATCTATTGCAATTTTCTTTCTGACTGCAACTATCGGGGAGTGATGGCAAGGATAAATGACTATTTTATAATCCCATTGTACGTGCTTATCCTTGAGTAGGATCCACCTTGCATGTCTTGAGAAGAAATGGAGGCGATAATAAAAATTGCATAATGGTATGCCTCACCAAGTGGCACCTTCATTAGAGGGTTTGGCAGAGAGAAGCCTTCGCATGTTCTACCAAGGTATGCCACTGAACAAATGATCATGTAATAAGTCTCATACTGCCTCGCTATAGGGTTGTTAGTAGGATTTCATAGGAATAAGAAAGCATCATGGCTTGCTCTTCCTTTCTAGATTGGATTATACAAGATTAAGATCTTAAAATATGCGGATATTGAGGCTAAGGACATAGTGAAATTCGAGTTCACCACTAGAGACTTTAATCTATATGATCCCCATGGTATTTGAAAGGACCACTATGTGAGAGTGTACTTTCCATGGATCCATGGGACATTTCATTGGCTAGAGGAAGACCCTTGGAGGTACTACCACAATGACTCCAATCTCAATGAGCCAAGAATTTTAGAAAAAGCTTGGAAGGCTTCTTTTCAAAACAACTCTGAAAGAAACAACAACAACAATAGAAGGAAACAATCCAGTGAAGGGAAAGGGAAAGAGGAAGGTTGTTGAGGAACCAGAGGGAGAGAAAAGTTGCAATATGGAGGAAAATAATATCTTGGAGAAGGCATAATTGGCAACATAAGAAAAGAGGGAGCAACGGATGAAGAGACCAGAGTGAAGGAAGACAGAAAATCAGAGGCTACAAGAATTAGAACTGAAGCTGTAGGATACGAAGAAGAAGATGAAGGAAGAAAAACGTTGAGGAGGAGAGAAGTAGAAGCAGAAAGGAGAACAAAGGAAAGGAGTGATGATAGAGGAAACAACACCAATACAGGTTGATGAGTTGAAACAACCAGTAACTGAGGATGAGGGTGAATAGATGCAAGATCATGAGCTTGCTCAACATATTGAGAAATTGATTGAAGTGACATGCATGGAGTTGTAATAGGAGCCATAGAATGAAGACACTGACCTTATGTCGAGAGCACTAGAGGTCATCTCTCAGTCTCCACCACATCCAGTGTCAGAACCAGTCCTGAGTGAGCAAGGATATGTTGTTCTCCTTGATGTTGATCTAGTCATGGATGTGTACAATCTATAATTTGACGAGTTGTAGAAGAAGATTGTACAATCACAGAGGAAGCACTTTTTGAATCATCACGCATTACTTGCTTTCATCAAGAAAATGGTGATAGTGTCAGACACTAGGAAGCATCCAACTTCCCTTGCCGAAGCTAGCTTGGCCTACGCAAGAGAAACAAGATCAAACGTTAAGTACCTTACGACCGAGAATAAACAACTGGAAAAGAACTTGCAGGCTACCACGTAAGAGATAGAACAACTCTGAGCATCAACACAAAGTGCATTTTCTGCATTAGGGGAGATGAGGACATCGATACTTGTTGAAGTATCGACACTTGATGGGTACCATGTGGAAGATCTATGACAAATTTGTCACCATGCATAAAGCAGTTGTCTGTGTGAATGGCCTACAATAGCAGAGCAAAGAATTTTTTCAGACTCTCAAGAACATACATGCTTCCATCGCTCATGTATAAGAGTGGACAATGCGGTACAAAAGGGCCCCGCTTAACTTAGTAAAGAAGATGAAGCCACAGGCAGAGCTGGAGAAAGAAAAGGCATGAATGTTGATCTAGAAGCATGAGCAGCTTGCCCCATTCATTGACACCATACATGCATCATATGTGGAGTTGTACAATAGTTTGGATGTCATGGTGAGGAAGCACATGATTCCATCAATTGGTTCCCTCATTGATGCTAAACCCAATAACCAAGTCCTTGTAGAGATCGATGAGTACATGGAGCAACTAAGACAAGAGGCCACCAGGGAGTTGAACACACACAACATGTAGAAGTACATTGGTGGTCTTATCAAGGTCAACACTATGTTTCTCATGTTTTAGAATGAGTTGGATACATGTTCCAAGACCATATACCCAGATTCCATAGAGGCAATAGCCTGCTTCCAGAAGGACACCATCAAATAGTTTGGGGACACCATCACACAGTACCAAGATTGGCACCGACATGTGGCTAAGAAGCATCAAGTGGATGTTTTTCAGCTGGACTTTCTCTAAAATCCAGAGTCAAAGTATTGTGTCTTGTCAAGTTGACTCTAGCCTATTTTGTCTTATATGGGTACATGTGTAAAATGTAATATTATTTGTAAATGTGTTGTAAGTTAAATTCCAAATGTCATTAGTGGAATGTGAAAAGTCATCATATTATGTAATGAATTACTTGTAAAGAAGTTGAAGAGTCATGAGGGGAGTCAAAGAGTGACAAAGGGGAATTGCAAGGGTCACCTCACCATTTGTTATAAATAGAACCTCATAACTCATAGCCTACCAACTTTTGGGAGCCAAGCTTTTGGCTAGGCTTAAGCTTAGAAAAGGTTTGGGAGTATTATGAAGAGCCTTGGCTTCTCCATAGCATAGAGCAAGTAGACTTCTTTGGAGGAGCAATTGTTCTTGACTCTAATGTTCCACTATTGAGGCTAGTGGTTGTCAATGGTGTATGTATGGATTGAAATTTCACTTATGATAATAATATCAGATCCATCACGCTTTCATGCATATGTTGTTAATGTAGTTGAACTATTTTGGTTGCATTGGACATGTATGTTATTTAAGTTATGCATATTTTTATGAACTACTTTTTATGCATTTGTACTAATCTTGTTGAATGTGTGCTATTGACTAACTCATCACTTAAATTTGTGGACTATTCTTCATTTTATCTTGTGCTATCATTACACTCATGTGTTCATTTTAAGATGCGTACAATTGCAAGCTTCTAAGGGGCACATTTCCTTTTCCCCTCTGTGCATTAGAACCTTCATGCATCACACTTGACTCTTTGCAGGGTCACAAATTTGCTCTCACCCAAAGTTATCATACTTTCCTCTGTGTGCTACCACAATTAAGGCATTACACTACCACCAACTGTTGGGACCCCTACTCCAAACGATGTGAGGTCTAATTGGGACTTCATATCGGGGAGATCCCCTGAATATTGGCGGGTCCAGCACCATCAACACAACCCTATGGTATATCGCCTCTGAAGGATGTCCCATGTAGGTACCTTCTTCTCCATAAGACACCATATGAATATTCCGGCTTTTGTTGGATATTTTGATTTCCATATTGTCCTCCACCACCACTTTGGCTACTTAGGGGCTTTGTCTGCATTTAGAACTATATAGAAAATCTTGGGGAGTAAAACGTGGTGGGGAAGCTACTCCAAATTAGCTAATCCTCTCAATCAGTGATCATGATGTGACTGTTAGCTAGGGAATTCAGATAGCCATTCCACGACTCAAAGAAATCAACCTTTAGCTTGAAATCCTTTATTGTTTTCCATCATTGCCTCCAAATTGTAGTGTTTTCCTGACTAGAAATGTGGTCTAACTTTGATATTCCTTTTTCTTGTAAAGATACAATAAGAGGATGGGGAAGGATGTGTCCTACTCCACTCCCTAGCCAAGGGTCAGATCCAATTCTCACTCTTTCACCATTTCCAACTTTCCAAGCCAATTTGTTTCCAATAAGATCAAATGAGTTTAATAATGAGATCCAAATGGATGATATATTTTCTCAAGGTTTATTCTCCCACCTGATCCATTCCTCAAGAGAGCTTGTGAAAATATATTTCCAAGTGATCAACAATGTCTAGAGATTCTGAGTTGTGAGCAGTCTCCAAATACATTGTTTCCCTAGTGCCTTTGAGAATGTGAAGATATTTTTAATTCCCCATCCTCCCAAGAGCTTTGGAACTATTATTTTTCTCAATTTTACCCAAGTTAGGACCCCCTTCTCTTGATTCCCAAACTAGAGGAATTTGAAACATAGCCTTATAATGTTTTCTATAATGCATTTCGGGACCCATGCGAGAGACATCCAAACGACCAAAATTTCTTCCAAAACAATTTTTATTAGCGCAAGGCTTCTTTCTCTACATAACCAATTTAGACTCCAAATCTTCAACATTTTCTCAATATTATCAATGAGCCAAGACCAGTCCAACTTGCTATAACAATTTCATTTAAGATTGAACCCTAAATATTTTAGGGCTTCTTCCAAGGGCTTTGTCGTATAAAGAATGTGTTGATTGATAAGCCTTATCTCCTCCTTTGTTATATTGTGATAAGAGAAAGTATATTTTCTATTTTTAATAGTAATTCCCATGGCTCTTCCATAAACTGAAAAAAATATGAACAATCTTACCCACATGTCTTACAGAACCATTGTAGAAAATGAGAATGTCATCAACAAACAAGAGGTGAGTTAAAGTTAGAGTTCTAACTATAAGAGTTCCCTAGAAATATCCCCTTCATTTAGTTTATGTTAAGATACAGCTCAGCTCCTCTTCTAGAAAGAAGAATAAAAAAGGAGATAAAGGATATACCTATATATGTCCTCATTGAAAATGAAAAAAAGTAGAGGTTGAGCCATTTATCAAAACCGTAAGGACACAATTTGAATGCAAACCATGACCTTTGAGATGAAATCTAGGCTAAAACCAACATGAGTAAGAAGGAGGTGTG
>APFE031692547.1:163800-197254 GCA_000404065.3 Pinus taeda
ACCCTCTCATAAGATTTTGACAAATCTATATTAAGAACAACTCCTTTAAGGTTCTGAATCTTTATACTATGGAGGCCTTCCTGGGCCACTCCAATTGTCTCATGGATTTCCTTCCATCTAGAAAAGCAAATTGTTCCTTCGAGATTTGTTTAGATAGGATGGGCTTCAACCTATTTGTAATGACTTTTGTGGCCATTCTATAGATCACATTAAATAGAGAGATGGGGCTAAAGTCCTTGAAGGACTCATGGGAGTCATTAGAAAAAAATTGAGGTAAAAAATGGGCCTCAAAACAAAAATGTAGAACACAATTTTTTTTTATAAGAATCAATAGGATTCAATATGATGATCTCAACCATGGGGGATGATTCACCATTTTGGAGTAAAAAAAAAACTCCTCTTTCAACTCATATTTTCATCTTGTCTCCTTACAATTTTACTCACATTTTGAGCGAAAACACTCGTTGGATGTGAAATTTAATTTTGCATCCAAGGAGTACCCATGTTTGATACTTTCAATGGAACCTACTGCACAAAAAATGTGAAATACATTAAAAAACGTGATTGCAATCAAATTTTTTCATGTATTTCACATTTGTTGTGTAGTAGGGTCCATTGAAAATATGAAACATGGGTATTCCTTGGATGAAAAATTAAATCCCACATCCAACGAGTGCTCTCACTCGAAATTTGAGTAAAATCATAGGGAGATAATTTGAAAATACATGTTGAAAAAGTAGTTTTTTTCCTTTTTCCTCCAAAACTTGATGAGGTAATCTAATATTATTTTATTTTTTCCACTATTATTTTATAATATTCCATAGGAGGATGTAAGGACCAAAAGTCGTATATACAATGGAAATATTTAGAATACTTCAAAAACGTCAATGTCCATTGCAAGACGTAACTCTATATTGAATATTGTATAATAATTGATATGAGATATGAGATGATTACAAATGAGAATGAGGGTCTGCTTATATACGCTAGGAAGGTTCCCTTTCATGAATGGTCATGTATCTAAGACATGTCTCTTCATTACTAACTAACTAAACATTATTTAATTAATTATTAATTATTATTATTATATTTATATTTATATTTATTATTTTTATAAGAATATATTCATAACATTGTCTCTCTATTCAAGAAGCTTTGTCCTCAAAGATTACTAAGCATATCTTCTCGTCTCTGAACTTTCATATTTGTTGATACAAAATGATATCATGCTTTGAGTAATAGACAAAATTGTCATACTGAGAATGGATCAGGCCATCCTAGATTAATATTTTGTGAAACTTTTGATATCTGGAAATTTGTGATGAATAGTTATCATAGCACTGGATTCTGCAAACTTTAGTATTCTTGGTAACATAAATTTTTCGTTTATGTTCTAAGTGATACTGATACGTATATTGATTGGAAAGTATGATCTTGTGATTCAGATTTTGATAAATAGTTCTTCTGGTTGGAATTTTCCTTATCATGTTAGTGATTGTTTCCTGATTTCCTTCAAGCATTGTTGTTGTTGAGTTGGCTACTGAATCATCATTTGGAATGTCCATCATTTGAACTGCAACTTTTGCATGTGTCTTCACTTCAGTAGGCTTATCCTTTGCTTGAGTTACAATTTTGACTAGATCGATATTTGTTTCATTATCTTCAACTTGGACTGAAATGACTGGAGGCTTCGATACAACTTCTTGAAGTTGCTCTAACTTGTCATTTAGTGATTCCTTGTTACTTTTAAGATTTTTTATTTGGGTAAGTAAGGCTTGGTTATGATTCCTTAGACGTGAAAGTTCACCATTTTTTGAATCATTGACTCTGTCCTTAGTATATATTTCTCTTTATCTTTTAAATTTTTTATGTGCTCTAATCATTTTTTATTAAGGGTTTTTAGGCACAAATTTTCTTTTTCTTTTTCTGATAGATTCTCCTTTAGTTCCTTATCAGGACTTTCATTTTCTTGTTTTAGTCTTTGTTTCTAAACCTTAAATTTTTTTATCTGTGAAAGTAATTTCTCATTGTGGTCCCTTAGATGCCAAATTTATTCATTTCCTTTTGTTGATTTTTCATGAAACCTATCTTTGAGATATTTATATTTCTTCTCTCATGCTTCATTATTTTGTTGAATTTTTGTGATTTCTTCCTTTAATCATTTTGTTTGCATCTTCTTATTGTCTTGATGTTCTTCTGTACTCAACAATCTTCCACACCTTGGACAACGTAAATTGCACTTTTTTTTAATATATATATATCCAATTTCATCTAGACAACTTGGATATTTAGTCCAAAATAGTGATTGTTGTGTGGGACTCATCTTGACTACTTCCTTCAATATTTTTGAATTAGGACCAATTTTTCTTGACTTGATAACATTCCTTGGTGTGTGTGTGTGTGTGTGTGTGTGTGTGTGTGTATATATATATATATATATATATATATTGCTTTTTGAAAAGTTGCAACCCTAGTGAAACATGGCTATTCACCTCTTCATGGTATAATATAAAATATATGTCCACTTATATGTTTGACTTGGTTAATTTTCTCCACATAAAAAATAAAACTTACCATTCACATAAAGGGATTTTGTATTTCTTTTGTTATTATTTTACCTTGAAAATACCATGGATAGCTAAAACCATGAGCTTGTAAACCACTTAATGGAGAATTAAGATAATCTTATATACTCTTCCTTTTCTTACATATAGTTTAAAGATATTTGGAAAGATTCAATTTTGACTTTATAATTCTCTTTTTATCAATAATGTAAAACCTTTATATATATGAATGTTCTTCAAATTTACATCGAACTATTTGTTTTACTAGAATCAATGAAATGCCAATGGCCAAAGGCATTATTATTTTTTTTAATCAAATATATATATAACTTTTTTCTTTTATAATTTTTTTTTCCAATTCCTTTTGCTTTAAAAGTGGCCAAGGGCCTAACCGAAAATAGAGAAACTCCATCTTGTGTAGTAAAACACTTTAGTTGCGATGACAAGTTGATGGCCAAAGACTGGGATCTGCCAATGTGAATCTGATACCAATGTAATGACCAAAAATCGTATACGCAGCAAAAATCTTTAAAATACTTCGAATATGTAAATGTCCATTGTAATACATGTAACTTTATATTGAATATTATATAAGAATTGATATGAGATATGAGATGATTATAAATGAGAATGAGGGTTTTGATGAGGCTCATCAATAGGTAAATCATATGGGCCTTAATGCCGCTCTCCAACTTATTAAAATAAACTTTTCTCACATTTATTTACACATTTCATTATATTTTTCTTAGTGAGAAGGGTAAAGATGAGATGTTATGTCATGTGGCCTAATGTGCATTAATTGCGGGATTTGGAGCAGTTTTGGGCTAATTTAAGTGTGGGAAATCGAAGTAGACAAGAAGGAGGGATTTTAGGAGATTTTGTCTCCCTTCTTAACTCCTCAATCACTCAAAGATTCCTCCACCAAATCTCATCAGCTCAGAGTTACAAGCAGCCAAGCCAGTGATAGTTGAAGGCAAGTCAATCTCGAGTTTGGGAACCAAGCCTCCCTAATTTTTAGGAATATGTTGTTAGCTTCAATTATATAAATAAGAAGGACTAGGGCCTCATTACAATTTGACTTTTTATTGTAGCCAAGAGGCAATTTCGAGCTAAGATATTGTGAACATTATTCTCGTTGACATTTTGATGATAATGAAAAGGGTTTCTTGGATCCACCATTGAGTTGAAACAGAGGGTTGAAGCTCTTGGGTAAGGGCCCAACCCTAGAAGCAGAGGTTCCTCCTTTTGTTCATGTATTATTAGATTAGAATCATAGATTAGTTTCTGAATTTATCTCTGCTTTGTTTAATTCACAAGTCTTTGAATGATTGCTTAGTTTTTCTTCCATTAGTTGGAAAAGTATATCAGTGTTACAATAGTGAAAGAAAATACTTCAGAAAATCTTGTGACAGTGGCCTATTCCTCATCTCCCTGATGGGATCATGGTTTGGGGGACCCACTCTCACAACCTCAAAATCCAATTTATCTCTTGGTCATTGCATAGCTGAGGAATTCTTGTTGATTAGATTATTGTTTATGATTTCTTAGAATCACCTACAATTTTCATTTTGGTTTCTTGAGTTTTATATAGATTAGAAAGCATTCCATTCCATATATTTAAGCCATTAGCCATCAATAAATCAGTTTCTCAAATTCAACTAATCTTTTACACATTTACATAAAGTTGTGCATGAATGAAGAAAAGAATATGTGTTGTTGTAGGAGTTGCTGATCTGCAGGAGGGAGCTCATTCCACCAGCCTCATCTAAGTCTTCTCCACCTCTCGCCCAATCCTGCCAACCACTTATTTAGATTTCTGTTTTGTAGCCATCGTGGACAACTAAATTGAGCAAATCCAACCATATTGAAGAGTTGGGTTGATCCTTGGGTAGTGTACACCTTCTGCATACCTTATTCTACCATTTTCCATCTTCCCAACACTTCCTTTCACCTTCCCTACCTTCTTACAACCTCTAGCTAAGTTTCCTGTGGTAAACCAAGACATCCTGTAGTAACTACAGGAAACCCTATAATAGTCTGTTTTAGACTATTTTTGGCAGAAATGACGATCAGAGACTAGGGTAGGCCTTCAAATTGACTTCCATACCCCTCAATGCCATTTTGGACTAGCTTTTTTGTATATTCCTCCCCTGCAAAAGATCGGATTATTAGCTTAGCATTTACATTTAAATTGAAAACTAAAAGACTCTTTTCTACAATATTTGCCTAGTGCATGCATACATAAGTCATAGTAGTTTTAGGATAATTTCCATGCCTACTTAGTCTTGATAGATAGATGATACAATGCAAGGTTAAATTAGGTCTCTTATGGAGGTAATTTATGTTAGTTCTTAGCTAGGTAATTTCATGTCATTTCATAGCACTTTCTATTCAACACTTTCATTCTTAAAATAGGAAAGAATTTACTTTTTGCATTAAAGATAGCTTTACATTCATTTTCAGTAGTCAACCTCCTTCTAGTCAATAGAAGACTGGTTTGAAGAACCCTAGTGGTCTACGCCCCAGTTGAGAAGTGACAAGAGAAGACTGTTGCATCCATTGTGCATATAAAACTATATTCACTATTGCATCCGTTGTATGAACCTCGAGTTGATAAAGTAAAGTTGGTTTCCCTAGGAGTTGTAGCATCCTTGCTGTAATATTGGGGCCCATCACTTTTTGGCGCCATTTCCAGGTTGGTGTCTAGGTAGATGTAATTTCCTCTTTCATTTTCTTTTACATTAAATAGATAGTTTCAACTTATGATTTCTTTCTATTCTACAAGCAGTTTCATTCAACAAATATTTGCAATTTCTGCTTTCTTTTCATTATGCAAGTAGTTCTGAAAAAAAAAAAAAAAAAAAACAAACAAAAAAACAAAAAAAAAAACAAAAAACAAAAACAAAAACAAAAACCTAAAAGAAAAAATAAATTTCTTTCATACCTCGTAGGAGTAGAGACAACTTAGGAATTTTTTTTCCAAATACCCCCACACCATAAAACAACCAATCTTTCGTTTTATTCGGTGGTTATTAGCTAGAGGACTTATTAGGAAAACAACCAAATATCTTTGAAGAGACTATTGGGGAAGAACAAGAAGAAACCATTCCACAAACCTACGCAATGGTTGAAAATAGAAATGGGATTGAAAATAGAAATGGAGCTGAAAACAAAACTGAGGGTGATTTTTCCATTAGAGAAACTAATGGATATGCTAAGATAAAGAAACATAAGCCCCTCTTCCCTTCCTCACTTCCATGGCTCAACCTCAGAGAACCCTGATACCTTTTTGTTTGAGTTTGTTGTCATCTACAGAACTTATGATTATACCTATGATGACCAGAAGTTGAAATTGTTCCCATCCACCCTCAAGGATGAAACCTTGCACTGGTTCATGGGTTTACTTAGGGACAAAATCACTACATGGGCTCAAATGCAACAAGACTTCAACAATAAGTACAGGGATTATTGTAGGTCGAAAAACACCAAAGAGGAAATCTTTAGAATGGCCTTAGGACATGATGAATCCTTGGAAGATTATGAGGAAAGGTTCCAACTCAGCTACAAAAGGGATAGATGCACCCTCAATCCTGAATCATTCAATGTAGTCCTTCTTAGAGGGATTAGAGAAGAAATCCTAGAAACCATAAACATGCTCTTAGGAGGGGACATCTACCAGCTATCCAATGTTGATATCAAGATAGTTTTCAAAAATCATTTTAGGGTAGCCAAAAAGAAGGGTAGGGCTAATCTAGCTTTTGTGAGTTCATCCTCCTCCAATTCAATCATCAAAAGTGAAATTGGGAACATGTTGGAAGACTTTAAGATTGAGATGCTACATACCCTTACCCTGCAAAAGGACACCATGCAGATCAAGAGGAAGTAGGAGGAAGCAGAAAGAGCCATAGTTTTCTTTTGCCCTAGATGCACCAGGAGGCACCCTAGAAATGAACGTCCATTGAATCTTATAGAGATCTGCTCGGTCTACAAGGAAAACTGCTCCATAGACAAGTTCCCTTCTCTGCCTAGATTGGAAGTTGTGTATTAGGGAACTGAAGGTGTTACTGAAAAACTCTACTATATCAACCAAAGGAGGCCCCAAGGACCTCGACCATACCAACAAGGCATGCAAGGGGCATCCTATTCATATTACACCCCCAACTAGAATGCATCAATTCCCCCTTGGTGTCCTCCTTATCATCCTTCATGATCCACACTTTCTCCTTGGTCTTATGCACCTCAGTACCATTTCCAACCTGAAAATAAATCATTTCATCCATATTCTCCCCCACAACCTCAGTGGAGGCCCCCATACAACCAATCTCCAGCCTTACTTCCTCCACCTCCATCTCAACTATAGGTCCTTCACCCTCCTCCACCTAAGCAACCTTAGATGCCTGCTTAGCCAAATCTGAACCTGAACAACAAGGAGGCACATCACGTTAGTGGAGAGACATCCTACCCTACCTATGCTATGGAAATTCAAGAAACCAACCTCAGGTCTAGAAGAGTGATTCCAGATAACCAACCTCCATCTCCACCTAAGGAGATTGAAGAGGAAAAGGAATAGAGTGTTCCCCAAGCCAATCCACCTCCTTTTCCTAAGATACTAATCAATCCTAGCCAGCACACCCCATAAGAGACTGAACTTCTGGGTGAATTGAGAAACTTGTGTGTTAAAATCTCACTCCTCCAAGCTATCAAGGATGTACCCATATACAACAAGTTAATCAAGGATAAATGATTCAAACATCCTAGGAGGAGAAATAAATACACTCCTACCATTAATTTCATTAGACAGTTGTCTAACTTAATGTTGGGGAGAGTGATTTTCTCGAAGTATCTAGACCCTGGAAGTCCTATGGTATATGTGCACATTGATGGTATCATTATCCCCCATACCTTGACGTATCTTCGGGTTGCCATCAATGTGATGACTAATGATACTATGCTTAAAATGAGTCTCCAAGGATCATTAAGGAATACCACAATAGTCTTCCAGCTTGCAAATAGAGCCACAGAAGCTCCTGAGGGAGTTGTTGAGGATGTGATGGTCTACAATGATTCCTGATAATACCCTATTGACTTCTTAGTTCTCCAAACTAAGACCATGCTCAGTGGTTATCCTCTCATCCTTGGAAGGTCGTGGCTAGCCACTACTGATTCTTACATAAGTTTTAGGGTTGGGAATATGAGCATTAAAATAGGGAATATGTCCAAACAATTGGTCTTGTATCCTCCTGCTCAACCATTTCTAGAGCATGACTTACCCTTATGATTGGAAGAGAAGGAGGAATATGAAGTCTACAATACCACATATTACCCAATTTGTACCTTAGATGCTACTGTAGGATGGGGGGAACCTGATGAAGACGACCTGATTGATCAGATCCTCCAAAATTAGCCCCCCAATACCATGTCTCTTAATGAGTTAGTAAATAATGGTGAAGATAACCCTTGGACTGATTTGTGCCTAGCTGACTCAAGTCCTACTTATGTCAAGATGATGGAATTTTGTTTAGCTAAAACATTGAAATTCAACCCCTCTCTCTTTTCACACTAGGAAAAGGAGTTATGTGACATGCTAAGAGAGCATCTGGATGCCTTTGCCTAGAGTTATGAGGAAATGAAGGTTGTGCACCATTCGGTGTGTACTCACTACATTTACATCAAGGAAAGCTACAAGCCAGTGCACCAACATCAAAGGAGAATGAACCTAACCCTCAAATACTAGTTAAAGAAGAACTACAGAAGTTGTTGGATACAAGAATGAACCTAACCCTCAAATACATAGTTAAAGAAGAACTACAGAAGTTGTTGGATACATGGTTCATTTACCCCATCTCAGATAGTGAGTGGGTGTCTCCTCTAGTTCTGGTCCCAAATAAGAATGTGAAATGGAGGATCTGTTTCGACTAAAGAGACTTAAAAAAAGCCACTAAAAAATAACATTTCCCTCTACCTTTCATTGTTCAAGTTTTTGATGGTTGTGTAGGAAATAAGTTCTTCCCTTTCCTGGATGGATTCAGTGGTTATAATCAGATCTAGATCAGCCCAGATGACAACATAAAACAACCTTCACTTGTACTTGGGGCACCTTTGCTTCTAGAGTCCTTCCTTTTGGATTATGTAATGCCCCTGTCACTTTTCAAAGGGAAATTATGAGCATCTTTGTAGAGCTAGGACATGACTCTGTAGAAATCTATATGGATGACTTCATGCCCTATGTTTGTGATTTCCTTGGGGCTCTCTCTAACTTGGGGAAAGTATTAAATAAGTGCATTGAAAAGAACCTATCCCTTAGTCCCGAGAAGTGTGGGTTCTTGATGAATGTGGGGATTGTTTTAGGTCTCTCAATATCCCAGGAAGGACTACAGGTGGACCCAAATAATATTGCTAAGATCAAGAGAGTCCCTACTCCTCAAAAGCAAAGGGATGTTAGAAGTTTCTTGGGATTAGTTGGATACTACAGGAGATTCATAAAGGACATTAGCAAAGTAGCCTCACCATTGTTTGGATTACTGGCAAAGGAATCTGAATTTTGCTAGTCAGAAAGCTTCCAAGAGGCCCTAGAAACCTTAAAGCACAAGTTGACTACTACACCCATACTGTGAGACCCAAATTAGGCTCTTCCTTTCCATATTCATGCTGATGCCTCTAGAAAGGCTATAGGATCATCTTTAGGCTAGATAGTTGACAAGTTGCCTTATTCCATTTACTTCATTAGCAAAAATTTGTCTAAGGCTAAATTGAACTATATTGTGGCTAAAAAGGAACTCCTAGTTATTGCCCATTCCTTAAGTAAATTTAGACACTACATCACTGGATACCAGACCTTTGTACATACTGACCATCTTGTTATTAAATATTTAATGAAAAAGCTTGATTTGAATGCCAGAATTATTAGATGGTTTCTTTTACTACAACAATTTGATCTAAATATCATTGATAATCCTGGTAGAGAAAATGTGGTTGCAGATTTTTTGTCTAGACTTGCTTTGCCTGCAGGTGAGGAAGGAATGGTTTATGACCAAATGCTATATGAGCATTTATTTTCTATTTTAGTTTTCTCTCCATGGTTTTCTGACATAGCCAACTACTTAGTGGCTACACCATTCCCTCCAAATTTGCCCTCCAAGGGAGAACGCAGAATTATAAGCAAGAGCGCCCCATTCACTTGGATTGGGGCAATCTATTCAAGCTAGGCCCAGATCAAATTTTGAGGAGATGTTCTAGGGAGGAGGAAGTCTTTGACATCCTTCTGGACTATCATGATGGGCCTTTTGAGGTCACTTTTGAGCCAAGAGGACAACCTTCAAGGTATTGCAAGCTGGCTACTAATGGCCCACTCTCCACCAATATGCAAGAAGATACACTAGTTGATGTGACCAGTGCCAAAGAATGGGGAAATCTACTCCCAGGGATGAAATTCATTTGCAACCTCAGATGAGTCTTGAGCCATTTGACAAGTGGGGCATGGATTTCATTGGGCCCATTGATCCACCATCAGGGAAGAAAAAGTACATAATTGTATGCACTGATTGTTTGATAAAGTGGATTGAGACAAAGGCTGTCAAGGTAGAAACATAAGAGAAAGTGGTTGATTTCTTAAGGGAGAATATATTCTACAAGTTTGGGTAACCAAGAGAACTAGTCACTGATCAAGGAGCTCAATTCACATCACACCTGATTGAGAATTTGTCGAGGAAGCATAAGATAAAACACAGTAAGTCAACTTCTTATCATCCTCAGGCCAATGGACAAGTAGAGGTTACTAATAGATCATTATAAGGAATTCTCACCAAGGTTGTAAGAAACAATAGTAAATATTGTGCTGATAGACTAGTGGAGGCCACTTGGACATATAATACAACCTGGAAGGTAACCATTAGCTTCACCCCTTATGACTTGGTCTATGGAGAGAAGGTTCTTCTCTCCATTGAGTTTGAGTACAACACTTTGAGAATGGAAGCACAGTTGGATTTGGATGTTACAAAGGCACAACATGAGAGGCTTCTCCAACTCAATGGTTTGGATTAATTCAGGATGCAGGCCCTCCTACACAAAGAAGTTATTTGAGTGCAAAGAAAGGTTTGGCATGAAGAAAACATCAAAGAAAAAGTTTTTCAAGAAGGAGATTGGACTCTGCGGTATGACTCAAGGTTCAAGGGATTCAAAGGAAAATTGATGACCAGGTGGCTAGGCCCATATCTAATAGAAAAGTGCCATGACAATGGGGTTATGAAAATAAGAACCATTGATGAAGAAGGAATCCCCTTGATTTTCAAGGTATACAGATTAAAAACCTATAAAAGACCTTTGTCAAGGGAAGAGTTCATCAGTAACATCAGTAAGGAAGTGAATGTGCTTAGAAGTGTCTCAACTTCCAGCTCACCAAATTCTGGAAGAATATTTGTATTTTTGAAAAAAAAATGGAAAAACAATAAGGGACCTAGGTGAAAACCCCTATGAGGCATTTGAGGCCAACTTTTGGGTTGAAAACCTCCTTGAGGCAGCCCAAGAGTGAAAAAAGGGAAAATAAAAAAGACACCTAGGTGAAAACCTCCCTTGAGGCACCTAGGAAAGGAAAACAAGTCGAAAATATCCTTTGAGGCAACCTATGTGTCTCTCAAAAAAAAAAAACAAAACAAAACAAAATTCCATGGAAGGGACCTCAAACCTACCCACTAATTAAAATATGTGATTTTTGTAGGTTTTAAAGAGAAACAAAGAACTCAGAGTTCAAGGGATAGAAATCCAAGAATCACCCCATTCTTCCTCCATTCACTTCATATCTTCCATGCCTACTATGTTTCCATCATCCATCCTCACTTGCAGGCATCGAAAACTAGTTTTTATGCAATTTTTTGACTTCTACAGGGTTTCCTATAGCTACTACAGAAAGATCTTGTAGTACTATAGGATGTCCTAAAACACTATAGGAATGAAGTCTTGATTGGAAAATGATGATGTTGTCTTGTTCTAGTTTGAAAAGGGGGACCATACACCTTACCACCTCTCACCCAACACTAGCTCATGATCATACCAACCTCTGTGTCCTTAAAAACCACTCAAAAAAATGAAAAAAGGAAAAAGGAAAAAGGAAAAGAGAGTCCAAGGGACATGCCATCATTGGCCTCACTCACATATCACTCCATCCACGTCATTTCCATCCTTCCACTCCTACATCACCACCCATCCCTCCTCCAAGTGGAAATAAAGAAAAAACATGATGAAAAAAGGCAGCTACAGGATTTCCTGTAGTAACTACAGGAAACCCTGTAGCAGCCTGTGTAATCACAACAACAGTTTCCATGTGCATTCTCCTTCACCATCAATACAAGTAAAGAGCTCTAGAATCCTTGCAGACATTATGACTCCTATCCAGAGCTCAACAGAAGCAGTAGAGACTAAGCACCTACACACAACAAAAAAGAAGACAACTAAATTAGCTAGAAGAAATCAATAGAAAAGGGACCAAGGAAAAGCACTTTCCTGAACAAAAAGAAGCACAGCAAAGTCACCTTCCAGGATGCATCCACCAAGCAAAGGAAGGTATGGGTATGGCACCTCATCCAAATTATTCCTTAAGTACGATATGATAAAAGTGTAGGAGTATGAAAAAGTTTGATTTTATAAGTTGGAGGTGGCTAGTTAACTTGGCCAACCTCAACTTGAAAACAAAAAGTGAACTCCTAGTCAACATGCCGCATTGCAATGTCACATCAAGGAGAATGAGTAAAAAAGGTGGTCGAGTTAAGTTGTGTGAGAGTGGTGATGATTACAAGGGGAGGCTACATGATAACCAATGGTGCGCCAATGGTCCCAAAGAGGAAATATCGTACACTTCCAACCAATGCAACACTCCAAGGAAGTGACCATAAATAGCAAAAATTCCAGACTCTCATGCACCATTTTTTCATTTCGAGATCGTAGAAGGTCGGGACCACCTTGGAAATCCATCGAGGAATAAAACATGTTTTAGCCACCCTATTAGAAACATAACTATAGGAAACATAGGGAGCTATAAGAAGCATTGGAAATTCACAATGAACTTTACAAGGGGGTGCCTAGGGTCCAGTTGTTCAACAATTCTCCTCATCCAAAGAATCACAGTGAAAGGTAGGAGGCCCATATCTCATGTATTTTGAATTGATAGCTAGGAAAGGAAAAATTCTAAGTTTTCTAAGTGATTAGAGTGGGTCTAGGGTTTTAGACAAAATTGTGTGAAGTTAAAAATTGTGTGGAGATAGAAAGAAAATTGTAGCCATCCACCAATGTTCTAAAATCTTAGGCACTCTAGAAACACTAAGGTTATCTTACCAACCTCCCTACAGTTAGCTAACTAGAAAAGAGGAATGACAGTTGGATTTAATAGAAAGGAACCCACAGAGACATCCAAGATACACCTCCATCCCCTTGTGGCAGAAATATTTAGAAGGGATAACTGGTTGGGATTATTTGAGTTGATCAGAGGGTATGATGATGATGTAGCTCAAGAATTTTCCATGGAACTCAACCCTTAGGATAGAACCAATGCTACTATTGTGGTAAGAGGACTGTGAATTACAATTACTCCTGAGGTAATTAGCAAAATCACTACACTTCCTCAAGTGCTGTAATGGAGAATAGAGGATAAGGCTACAAGAACTTTTGCTAGGAATTTTTTTTTCTTAAGGGATGAAGATCCAATTGGGGACAAAAATGGGATAATAAGGTAAAGCCTTCCCTATCCTTCGAATGAGGTGAGCTACCATATTCTCAAATATATCTCTTGTGAAGGGAGGCTCAATATCTTCTATGGCTACCAATTTCAACTCCTCTATGAGTTGCGATTTGGAGAGGAGATACCCTTTGACAGAAGACTCAGTGCACCCTACTTCTTGCTACAATCAATAATAGACATGAGCCTAAAGGTCCAAGAGGGGAAACATCAACAATTAACACAACATGGACTTATTAAGCTAATATTAGAGGATGCCTTAAGCCAACTAAGAATTCCCATTCAATGGTCCACATTTAGAGACATGGATAGAGAGGTTGTGATTGACATACAATCCCTTGAATATGATATGGAAAATACCTCTAGTGGTAAAGAAGAGGTAGAAGAAGATGAAGAAGAACCTAGAGAGGAAGCAGAAGAACTAGAGGAAGAAGAGGAGGTAGAAACAAAGAAAAAAGGGGAAGAATAAGGAAGAGAAGAAGGAAAAGAAGAGAAAAGTGAAGAGGGAGAACAAAAGGAAGAAGCAAGCCCTAACAAACATACCAAGGAAGGGGAGGGATCTACAAGGTTGTCTCCTGAACTCACTGAGAAGGAGGCAGTTGCTGCCTTGACTACCCTAAGCACACATGTCAAGTCAAAAGGGAAAAGACAAAGGCAGACTCCCCTCTATTTCAAAACAAGGAAGAGCACCAGGGTCAAACAAGGGAAACCACAAACACCCAACAGGACTCCAATCATCATTGAAGAGTCACCAAAAGAGAAAGAAAAGCTAGTTTCCCTGGAAATAAAAGGTGAAGAGGGCACATCAAAATAAGCTTCCCCAAAGTCTCCCATCACATATGTTAGGAAGAATGTCACCAGGTCATCATCAACAAAGAAAGACAAGGCACCTTTGACCCATTTCAGAGAAGAAAATTCCTTCTACAGGATCCTCAGATAGCCCTACAGGAAACTCTATCAGCACTACAGGAAACATAGAAAAAGCTATAGGAAGGAAATTAGGGACATAGGGAAGGCAAGGAGGGGGAAGCTTCTCTAAAGACATCGAAGGGAGAGTTCCAAGAGCTGCATCAGCCTAGCCCATAGCTTAATATGAGCTCTTATTACATATTCATTGAGGGAGGCAGACTAATACCACATAAATTTTTCATCCCTCTCTTCTTTGATCTTGAGAAAGAGAGAGGAAGGACACATCCCTAGATGCAAATTGCCAAACCAAAGAAGGTAGAGGATGTGGGCCATATGGAAGATAAACTCCTAGAGATGGGCATGTATTTGAGTAATATTAGAGACAAGGAAAAAATTATGAGATCTCAACTATAGGCATAAAACACATGGCTAAGGAGGCAGTTACAGGAAAAAGCGAGCCAATTGGCCACCATGGCAAAGCTCTCCATGGAGGCACTCCAGTCGGTATTCCACCAAAATCATATTCCTTGTACCTCAAATATCAATGGCTGCAATTTCAAATCAAGACACTAGAACAACAGGAGACTATACCTTTCCAAGACTATAGGCATTTCATTGAACTATGTGACAAGAGCACCCTAGTGGATAATGCCAAGATATCTAAATTCTATTTGCACAACTTGGCCTTAACAGACTTGAATGAGTGGGACCCTAATGAAAAGTTGGGGGAATTACAACTAATGGACCTTGCATCATGGACGAGTCATGATGAGGCCAAGGCTAAGGAGTTGAAGAGGGCATTGGAAAGAGAAGAAAGGGATCCCCTTTACATCAAAGAAAAACATATAAATTCAATGTTTGTCATTAACACACTCAAGATACCGAGCTCTTCAAGAACACAACATCACCCAATTTGAATAAATCTTGAGGTTGTTGGGAACTGAAAGCCAACAAGCATGCCAAAGGACATGGAGCACCCTACCGTACAACCTAAGGATCAGAGAGTATCATTCCCTTGAGAGGATGAGAGATGCACTAGAAAGGACCCCACTAGATATTAATGCAATGAAGAGACTCAAAATCAATTGGATTGGTTTGAAACTCAGTCCACCCTTGTTGTTGGGTATGCTAGAAGGTAGAAAGGAGGAAGAGGAAAGAAAACAATGGGAGGAAATAGAGAAACATGCAGGGTTTTATCCACAAGAGGAAACTTCATCAACAGTGGCTTGGGATTTCAGAGACGCCACAAGAGATATGAAAGATATGGGCATAGACTAAGTTGCTCGAAGGATGAGAAACACTTTCAGTAGGGGTGTGATGATGAGGCTTGTCAATAGGTAAATCATATGGGCCTTAATGCCACTCTCCAACTTATTAAAATCAACTTTTCTCACATTTCTTTACATATTTTATTATATTTTTCTTAGTGAGAAGGGTAAAGGTGATATGTTATGTCATGTGGCCTAATGTGCATTAATTGCAGGATTCAGAGTAGTTTTGGGCTAATTTAAGTGTAGGAACTTGAAGTATACAATCAAGAGGGATTTTAGGAGATTTATTATCCCTCCTTAACTCCTCAATCACTTGAATATTCCTCCACCATATCTCATCAGCTAAGAGTTACAAGCAGCCAAGCCTCCCTAATTTTTAGGAATCTATTGGCAGCTTCAGTTGTATAAATAAGAAGACCTAGGGCCTCATTAGGATTTGACTTACTATTGTAGCCAAGAGGCAATTCGAAGCTAAGATATTGTGACTGTTATTCTCATTTTAGTTTTAACAATTTTATGATAATGAAAAGGGTTTCTTAGATCCACCACTGACTTGAATCCAAGGGATGAAGCTCTCAAGTTAGGGCCCAATCCTAGCAGTAGAATTTCCTCTTTTTATACATGTATTCTTAGATTAGAATAATAGATCAGTTGCTGAAGTTATCTCTACTTTGTTTAATTTACAAGTCTTTGCATGATTGGTTGGTTTTTCTTCCAGTATTTGGAAAAGTAGACCAGTGTTACAATAGTGAAAGAAAATATTTCAGAAAATATTGTGACAGTGTCCTCTTCCTCATATCCCTCATGGGATCATGGTTTGAGGGCCCCACTCTCACAACCCCAAAAACAGATTTATCTTTTGGTCATTGCATAGCTTAGGATTTCTTGTTGAGTAAATTATTGTTTATGATTTCTTAGAATCACATGCAATTGTCATTTTGGTTTCTTGAGTTTGATGTAGATTAGAAAGCCTTCCATTCCATAGATTTAAGCCATTAGCCATTGATAAATAAATTTCTAAAATTCAACTCATCTTTTCCACATTTACATAAAGTTGTGCATGAATGAAGAAAAGAATATGTGTTTTTGTAGGAGTTTTTGATCTGCAGGGGGGAACTCATTCCACCATCCTCATCTAAGTCTTCTCCACCTCTCGCTCAATCCTACCAACCACTAATTCATATTTATATTTTTTAGCCATCATGGACAACCAAACCACCTTGAGCAAATCCAACCATCCTGAAGCGTTGAGCTGATCCTTGGGTAGTGTGAACCTTCCCCATACTTTATTCTACTATCATCCATATTCCTATCACTTCCTTTCACCTTCCCTACCTTCCTACAACCTTCAGCTAAGTTTCCTGTAGTAACTACACGAAACCCCGTAGCAGCCTGTTTTAGACTATTTTGGGCAGAAATGATTATCAGAGCCTAGGGTAGGCCTTCAACTTGATTTCCATACCCCTCAATGCCATTTTGGACTAACTTTTCCATACCTTCCTCCCTTGTAAAAACTCGAATTATTATCTTTTCATTTACATTTCTAGATTTAAAACCAAAAGACTCTTTTCTACAATATTTAGCTAGTGCATTCATACATCATTCATAACAGTGTTAGGATAATTTCCATGCCTACTTAGTCTAGATAGCTATATGATGCAAGGTTAAATGAGGTCTCTTCTGCAAGTAATGTGTGTTAATTTTTAGCTAGGTAATTTCATTTCATTTCATAGCACTTTCTATTCAACACTTTCATTTCCTTAAAATAGGCAAGTATTTACGTTTTGTATTAAAGATTGATTTACATTCACTTTCAGTAGTCAAACTCCTTCTAGTCAATAAAATACTAGTTTGCAAAACCCTAGTGGTCTATCACCCTAGTTGAGAAGCGACAAGAGTAGATTGTTTCATCTGTTGTTCATATAGCACTGTCACCTCCAAGTTTGTACGAACCTCGAGTTGATAAAGTAAAGTTGCTTGACCTAGGAGTTGCAACATCCTTTCTACAATATTGGGGCTCATCAAGTTTGCTTATATAGCCTAGGCATGTGCCCTTTCATGAATGGTCATGTCTCGAAGAGATGCCTCTTCATTACTAACTAACTAAGCATTGGTTATATATATATATAATAAATGAATATATTCATAAAGAGGCCCATTTAATAAATCAAAATTTCTATAATGCAACTTTGGGAATGGGTGCTATAAATGTAGAATTGAATGTTGGAAGCATTGTATGATTCCTCTTGGATTATTTTATGGTCGATAGAAGGTCACTCTGAATAATTTCATATAGACCCAGAAACAAAATTGACTATCTAGGCATCTAGCCCTACTATTTTCTCCTTTTTAAAGCTATGTAATATAATTTTGAGCTCATCCTTGGATACTTCTTCCATCAGGAATCTTCTCTCATATTCATCAACAAACCTAGGAAACCGCATTGTTGTTTTGATAATTTTGGCTATAGAGGTCTCTTTAGGGTGTGAAAGAGGCTTTAGAAACAGTTATTTCTTAGATTTTCAAGCCCATTGAAATTTCAGACTTATATACCCTTAGCATCCTTGAGGCTTCTTATAATGTTGCATAATTTTCTACCTTTCGCATAAACTTGGAATAATTATGTGTTCTCATCCCCACATTCTAGCCAAATAGCCTTACTTTTGATTCTCCATTCAACCTCCTTATCCTCCAAAATCTCATTTCTCCTTTTTTAATTATGATTAACTCTACCCTAGTTTCATCTGATTCAAAACCTTCCTCTTCTTAGCTAGAAAACAATTGTAACTAAGTATTTATACCTTTCAACTCTTGGTCATTTTCTAGATTCATTTTTTTGGCCCATTCCTTAGATTTTTGTTTGATTAGCTTTATATTGGCTTTGACCTATTCAACTGTAAAGGGTCCTTCTTGGGGATTGAAGAATTTCTAGTGAGGTTTGATAAGTTTTATGAAGTCCTCTTCTTTTAACTAGTTTGAATTCATTTTCAATGGGCTAGTTGGCTTCAAGAAAGCTCCTATTATCTCCAAAAATATTGGGTACTGATCCCAGACACCCCCACCCCTCCCCCTTCACTCCTACCCACTATCTCATAAGACCGAAATTTTGTAGCAGGGCTTCATAGATAAGAAAATTGTTGATTCTCTTCACAACTTTGTCTTCCCTTTTATGCCAACTTATCCATGTTGGGACTATGTTGATAGGGTCCACATCCACTAGCCTACTTCTATCAATTTTATTTAGGAAGTATCTGGTAAGGAGATATAGTCTCACTCTAAGACCCTAGGACTTCGCTTCGCCTAGGGATAATTTCAGATCCCCTCCTAAAATAAAATTGTTTATTTCAAGAGGGAGGAGCCAGAAAGATAATATGATAACCCCTTTGTTTTTTTATAAGGGACATACATATTAAGGACATAGATAGAACTTCCAATCTCCATAGAAAAACTACCATCCCTAGAACCAGCTCCACACTCCAAAAAAAATTCCCTTAAATGACCCTCTCATTCCAACCCACAACTAAACCACCCAATATTCCTCTTTCATATAATATGATGAATGACCATCTTCCCAAAGGAGATTTAATACATCTTGCAATAGAATCTTTGTATCCTATCATTTCTTACATGAAAATTAGGTTAAGAGAGTTAGTGTCTACAAGTCTCTTTAGGGCATCCCTTTTTAGGGGCATGTTAACCCTTTATAGTTTACAGAGAGAAATTTCATTTGGAAACCCCTTTAAGGGATTTCAAAACTCTAAGCACCTCTTGAATAGTTTTTTGTTTACCTACAACTAGATCCTCACAAGCTTCCTCTTTTTATCAAATGTGATTTTCTAACCATTCCTTTGTTTTCCTAATAGGAGATGTAGAGCTTCCCTAGACCCCTCAATGGATTGTCACAGTGAGGAAAAATGGAGTAGGATCATAGGTTATATACTATGTCACACACCTCTCAAGTCTTAGAGGGTTATATGTGTGTCGATGTCATAGGGAAATATAAGCCTTCCGACATACGGTAGCAAGGGCATTAACTATTCAACATAGGTAAGGAACCTAGGGAGGAGAGATACATCTTAAGAATATTTTGTAAAAATACATGACCCATAATTTTTTGTAACAATATGTGCATCATGTGAATCAATAAGTACAGGGGAGGAGGGGCAGGGAAGAGAGAAAGAGGGAGTACCTTTAATTGATGCATCTTGCTCCATGTGTGGTTTTCTAGACTCCATTTATCCCCTTTGCACTTTAATTTCACTCAACTCATGGAGATTAGATGATAGTTGCACGTATGGATCCTTTGCCATGGGCACCAAATCCTTCCCCTTGGATGAAAATTCCTTCTCTTGGTGGTCATTGTATGAGACCTTTCATGGAATGGGAACTAATATTCTTTCACTAGGTTCATGTATCTATGGCATCTCTTGCACAAGAATGGGACCTCCTCATAGTCCAACATTTATATTTTTTCCACCCCCTACCAAATGTTAATGTCTTTTGGTAGCCCCTTGCATAGGTTTATGAGAACCAAAATGAGGGCTATAGTTTTGGATCCTTGTCGAGAGGTAGGAGGAATCGTGTCCAAGATACTTTCCCAGAGAGTCCCTTAAGTCCTGGAAAGCTCGGGAATCCTAGTAATTTGCTGGTAGACTTGGAAGTCTTTTCCAAATTGGGACCTTAAACAATATTTCCCCCTAAACATCAAATAAAGGGGACCATAATTTAAATAGGACGGGTACAATCTAGTTTCCATACCTTTTTTGTTATTTGCTTGGCTTTGTTATCTCTATGAAAATCAAATGTATCCAACTCCTCATTAATAGAACAACCTATGGATGGTTCTTTACAATAGGAAAGATTTCCTTTTTGACCCATGACTTTATGAAAGATAAGCTAAACTTCCTACCTCTAAGATGCCTAACCAAATATTTTTCCGCCATTTCTTTGGCGTTTTGCATTAGAACATCCATTCCTAATACATGTGATAATCTAGCCCCGCTATCCTTTTCGATGAAATGTTCTTCTTCGACTTGAAAACCTTATCCTACACCTCTAGTTGGCTTTGAGTTCTAATTGAGGTAGGTTGAGGATTTATTAGTGATTCTTTATTCTCCAAATCCTCTTGGGGTTTAATAAATCTTGAAAAAAATTGCTTCCTAACTACTGAGACGGTGGCTCCTTTTGGATGACATAAGTTGAAGGAACCCCTTCTGATCAAATGGGGCCTAGAGTTCTGTACCTATTGCATAGCTCAATGCAAGGGTTGGGGGCCATGGTGGAATGAAGCAATTTGTGAATCCCCATGATGTCGCAACAAAAACCTAGCTCCATTCTTCCATGCCTTGACTCAGCACCCCTTGTGATTCTTCCCCTGGAGAAGCCATGGCAGGCCACACTTCTTCTGATCCTCTAGCTGGACCCTCATATATGTATGGACTTGACACAGAGTTAGGTTTGGTTCTAGATTTCTAGTTAACTTCCATTATGTTTACCTCCACCTAAGTCTTGAAGTCATGAGTGGACAACTAGATCTGGGCTTCACCATCATCCTCTAGTGCAAAATCCACCAAGTCAGGTTCATCTATAAAAATACCCTAAGATAATAGACTACTGGATCATCCTGAGGACCAAAGCTCCCAATAATGTAAATGATTTTGATACTAGATAAATTGGCATTTAGGAGTAAGAAAATAATTCATGGCAATCGAGGATAATGATGCCCTTTTGCCAAAAAACTACCTAAAAGTGTATATTTTCCTGGATATGCTTTCATGATTTGACTTTAGACATGGCATTGACCATTGCTGAAAAAAAACATAAACCTAAACCCTCGAAACCCCAGGGGATGAATGTCATTTGTGGCCATAGATCCCATCCCCCTATATCCACCCAATTCAGAAAACCTATCTAACACACCTCAATCCAAGTCCTAAGTTTCATTCTATGGTTTTCTATTATGGTTGTGACCTTATTATAAGTATTGTAGAGAATATAACTTTTGAAAATTTGTTCAAATTTAAGTCATACCAAACCCAGATGAAATAGAACTTCAAAAAATTTAATTTGGAATATCATATGATATAATTTTGAGTTGTATATAGATAATTACAACCATTTTAATTTGTTTCCTCAAAACCCTAGCTTCATATTTAGAGTATATTATGCCATTTTACATCAACTCATTAGTCTCCATCATTGAAGAATATCCAAGGTTATATAAAGATTAAGTGGGAGAATATTTTTCTACAATTTTTCTTGAACTTTTTATGCAACATAATTATCGTATCTAATAATAGTTACTCAAAGTAGAATAATTTTCACATCTTGAAGTAGTTTCATAAAATAAATATAGAACTACAACACATAATACAAAAAATACATGAAGCCTATGAAGAAATCAATAATCTGTAAATTTGGAGATATATTGAAGAGGAGTATACAAGAGACATAAATGCTTGGTAATGATAGGAAAAAATATTAAAATAGCATTAAAATAGAAAGAGAAGAAGTTCCATGTCTTGAGAAATATATATAATAATGAAATATGAACATATTTGAGGGGGAAACCTCCTTTTACAATTGAACAAATGTATAAGAATGGGTTGAGATGATTCTAAATCTAGGTATCCTTTGTCTGTGTGTGTGTGTGCATGCGTTTGTGTGTGTGTGTGCGCGTGCATGCGTGCATGCGTGCGTGCGTGTGTGTGTGTGTGTGTGTGTGTGTGTGTGTGTGTGTGTGTGTGTGTGTGTGTGTGAGAGAGAGAGATACATGGTACAACTACAACTAAAGGGTCTAGCCAATAACACTAATATAACAATATAAGTATAACTCATTATTTACGGTTTTACATGGAGCTTTATCCTTAACATGGATCCTTTTCTAGGGCTTAACATATCCCTCCTCTTCAGTCAAGTGTTTTCCCCAATATTTAACTAACAATGGATGTTTCTACATGAATGGCTCATCATCCCATGTCACCACTTCCACTGGTAGTTCTTCCATTTGGTGAGGCATTAAACAGTTAGTCAATTTCACAGCTTCTTGATCTTGGTTCCAAGGATTTTTTTTGTTCTAGTATGATTTTCCATTCTTCATTAATCTCTAGTAAAATAATTTTAGCTAGAATATTGTCACTAATTATTTTCTTTAAGCAATAAACAAGAAAGAATGGTCATACACATGAATATGGAAGCAACCTTGAATTCTACATTGTACTTCTAATCCTTTGCAACAACTTATAGGGGAAATAATACATGGGTGATAATTTAACTTCCTTCTTTTGTTGTTTGAGGGACATCTATTATTTTGGTTTATCTTCAAAAATACCTAATCTCCTACATCAAGTTCCATTTCACTATGATGTTAATTTGCTAATTATTTCATCTTATTTTGTACTATAACCAAATTGTCCTTCAATAGTTTTAGTGTTGTGTATGTCATTAGAGAAATTTTGAGGTCTAAAATGGTTCCTAAGGAATATTATAAAATAATACTGGAAATAATAAAGTAAGATTAGATTATCTCATCAAATCTGTGAGGGATAAAAGATTTATTTTTTATTTTATTTATTTTTTATTTATTTAATTTTTTTTAACTCATGTTTTCAAATTATCTCCTTATAATTTTATTGAATTCTGAGTGGGAGAAACTGGTTGGATGCGAAATTTAATTTTGCATCCAAGGAGTACCCATGTTGCATACTTTCAATGTGTTGGAAATACTGAGGAGGGGGGGTGGGTTGGGGGTGTGAATCAGTATTCCTTTTCAATTGTTATGTTCATCAGATAAATCATTTATATTTATAACACAAAATGAACAACAAGAAAAAATGCTTTTATTAATATAATATTTACAATAAATCAAGTGCAATGTATATAGGGCTTCAACCAGTTTCCAAGCACCAACTTGGACTTTTTGTGAGGCTCCAACCTCCAGGGCACCAACCCTGTCTTGTCAAGGCACCAACCTTGGATTTAGGAGCACCAACTCCAAGGACAACAATCCCTCTGCTATATATTGTCTAGACATGTTTGATAGTTATTCTCTGCTCCCAACCCTGCTAGACCTATGACTTACTTCTGTCCTCCTGCTCACCTCTCTCTCTCAATCTTTGGCTTCTTTTGTACCTTCATCGTTTGCCAGACCTTTGGTTTCTTGACCTTTTGACTTCTTCTTTTGTTGACTTGACCTTCTAGATTCCTCTGTTCCTTCAAGTTCACGAACTGTTACCTCTTCTTTGTGATAGATGCCTAAGATACGTTACCCATATGGAGATTCCACGTACCACATCATCACCTTAATCATAATCAGCGGTTTACCATCGTTATATTTCCTCAAGACTTGTGATATGCGACGCATGTGATATTCCAATAAGCTATGTCATAGTGGTGGAGTCAGGTCCACCATAATATCACAATTGTAGTTTTTACTGTGACATCCATTTATGAATTGCGATATGAAAGTTCTGACACAGCAGATGTGATATTACAATAGGGCATGTTATAATGGAGCAATCCGGTCCATAATAATATTGCGATTGGAGGTTTTAATGTGACAAGGCTTTAAACATTTGTGGTATGGTGGATGAGATATTTCTTTAAAATGTATTATAATGGTGCAGCGGGTCCACAATGTTATCTCAATCAACGGTTTGTGGGACTTCGACTGGCACATGGATTAAAAAACCAACCTTCACCCTCCTAGTTGACCATGATCTAAGGGTTGACTATGAGATTGATGACTAGGATTGAGTGTGAGACTTCAGCCACGATTAAGGAAGTCCATATTTTCCTAACCCCACTCTTCCGATACGTTAAATCCTCTAATACTCGGCAATACTCCTCAAATATGTTAACTCCTCTGATATTTCTTTAGTATTTCATGTGATATTACTGTTAACCCCTCCATTAACACTGTTTATGCATCTCCGTTGATGTGTTCCTCTTTGCTTCTTTACTCCTTTATTATCGTTGTTCAATTGTTGGTCAATAGAAGTCAATTGACCTACTACATCAATTGTTGTTTAATTGTTGTTCAATTGACCACCTACTTCATTGGCTATTCAGTTGCTGTTCAATCGACCACCTATGTCATTTGCTATTTAATTGTTGTTTAATTTACCTACTGCATCATTTGCTATTCAATTGTCGTTCAATCGACATCCTGCATCACTTGTTGTTCAATTGTTGTTCAGTTGACCTCCCACATCATTATATCATCATATATCAAACTTTCATCACTATGAGCATTATGATCAATGGGCATCAATGGGCAATCATTGTATCAAAGAATTTTCCATCACAAACACTACTATATTGACATCAATGACAATCTAGAATAACAATTTCCCCCTTTTTCATTGATGGAAATATTCTTCTTCTCTCCCCCTTTGACATCAATGGAAAATGAGTGCACAAGGACTCCCCCTATCAAATTGCTCCCCTTGTCAAACTACTAAAGAAATAGCCCCCATCTTTTGACGAAGATGTTCAAATGCTTCTCGAGAAAAATGTTTTGTGAAAATATCAACTATCTTCTCCTTAGTATTGATATATTCCAAGATGATGTTTTGTTCAGCTACTTGTTCATGAAGGAAATGATACTTGATTGATATATGTTTGGTCTTTGAGTGCATCACTGGATTTTTGTTGAGGCTGATAGCACTTGTGTTATCACAATAGATGGTGATTGGTTGATTTGTACCTATGTTGACATCTTTTAGAACTTCCTTTATCCATAATATTTGAGTACAACAATCTGTGGTAGCTATATACTCTGCTTTAGTTGTAGATAGTGATATGGATGTTTATTTTTTGCTAAGCCAAGATACTAGACAATCTCCCAGGAAGAATGCATTTCCACTAGTACTTTTTCAATCGTTGACACTTCCAGCCCAATAAGCATCAGTGTTTGCAGTCACAGTAAGAGTTGAGCTCTTAGGGTACCAAAGACCAAAATTAGGAGTTCCTTTCAAGTATCTGAGAATTATTTTTGCAACCAACAAATGGGATTGTTTAGGAGCTGATTGAAATCTTCCCACCATTCCTATTGCTTCTATGATGTCAAGTCTCATAGTAGTTAAGTATAGTAGGGCTCTAATTATTGACCTCTAATGAGTTGCAACTATCGGAGGAGAATCATCATGTTTTCTTAATTTACAATTTGTGGTAATAGGTGTGCTCATGGGTGCATAGTCTTCCATTCCATATCTTTTAAGCATGTCTTTAAGATATTTGGCTTGAGATATGAACATGCTTGCCATGGTTTGAGATGCTTGTAGTCCAAGGAAGTAAGGCAACTCTCCTATCATCGACATCTCGAACTCTTTTGACATATTTTGAGAAAAATCATGGCTCATCTCATCATTATTACTAGCAAAAATCAAATCATCAGCATAGACAAGTGTGACTAGTAACTTATCCTCATCCATATTTATGTAGAGTTTACTTCCTTCCACCCCTTTCTTGAAGCCTTATTAGTGCAAATAGTGATCCAATCTTGCGTACCAAGCTCTAGGAGCTTGTTTCAACCCATATAATTCCTTTTTCAACTTACAAACAAAGTCTTTTCCTTCTACTAGATTAAACACTTCTAGTTACTCCATGTAGACTTCTTCCTTGAGTTCCCCATTCAGAAATGCTGATTTTAAGTCCATTTGATAGATTTTAAATCCTTTTGAGCAAGAAAATGCCAAGAACATCCTTATAGCTTCCACACGAGCTATTGGTGCAAAAGTTTCTTCAAGGTCAATTCCTTCAATATGTGAATAACCTTTACAAACAAGCCTTGCCTTATTTATGATGATTTGTCCATCTTCGTTCATTTTGTTTTTGAACACCCACTTGGTTCCAATTATATTTTTATCCTTTGGACGAGATACCAGCTCCAATGTCTCATTCTTCTCGATTTGAGACATTTCTTCTTCCATGGCTTTTACCCAATGAGGACCGTTACTTGCTTGAGTAAATGTTTCTGGTTCTATCATGGATAGAAGAGAAACATCATTTTTCTTTGGTGTACTTGTCATCCTTGTTCGGGTTTGCATCCCTTCATCTATATTTCCAATAATCTGCTCTTTTAGGTGATGTTTTTGGAGAAACCTCATCTTTGAAGGGGTTTGAGATGGTTCTTTTTCCTTGTGTTTTTCTTGATCTTTTTCCTCCTTTTCAGTTTCTTCTTCAATGAGATGGTCAACTTCATGAACTTCAATTTCTTTTTCTAGAAGGTCTTCATCAATCTTCACATCAATGCTTTCCACTATTTTCCGTAGTCGATTATTTAGCATTTATAGGCTTTGCTCCTTGTAGAATATCCCTTCATCAACCCAAGAATCAAATTTTCTTGGTGAGCAATCATTGATTTTTATGAAGCACTTGCTTCCAAAAATCTTGAATTATTTTACTGAAGCAGGTCTTCCTTTCCATAATTCATAAGGAGTCTTCTCATTATTTTGTCTTAGTTGAGTTCGATTCAAGGTATAAACAACTGTCTTGACTGCTTCTCTCCAGAATTTTGGCTATAAGTCAGCTGTTATTAACATTGTTCTTGTCATTTCCTGAATTGTTCGGTTTCTTCTTTCAACTACCCCATTTTTCTTGGGTGTTCTAGTAGTAGAGAGCTCTCTTTCGATTCCATGTACTTTACAGAATTCATTAAATTCTTTTGATGTGAATTCTCCCCCTTTATCCATTCTAAGACATTTAATCTTAGAACCCTTTTCATTTTCTACAAAAACTTTAAGATTCTTAAAACATTCAAATGCTTTGGATTTATATTTTATGAAATATACTCACATCATTCTAGTATAGTCATTAACAAATAAAGTAAAGTACCTTTCTCCTTGGAGTGCCAGAGTTCTAGTTGGTCCACATAAATCAGCATGGATGATCTCCAAAGGTTTTGATGTAGAGAACTCCTTGTTCTTGTGGCTGGTTCTAGTTTGTTTTCCATGTTGACATGGGCCATACACTCCTTGATTTGGCTTGAATAACTTTGGGATGTCTCATACTGCATTAATCTTTTTGATATTGATCAAGTTATCTAAACTTGTATGTCCAAGTCACTTGTGCCACAACAAAATTTCATCTCTTTGACTTAAGTAACATTTATCTTCTTAATTTTTTTCAGAATGTAGATGTTATCTGATGTTCTAACTCCTTTCACCAGAAGTTCCCCTGAGGAAGAGTTTCTTATTTCACAATCTTTAGTGTTAAAGACAACATTATGTCCTTGGTGACAGATTTGGCTAACACTTAGGAGATTGTGTTTGAGCTCGTTTACTAGCAATGAATTTTTAGCCTTTCCTTTTCCATTAATAAGGGTAACAGTTCATTTTCCAACAATTTTGGTAGATCCACTTCCAAAGGATACATTTCCTTCCTTTTTGTTCAATGAGACAAACTTTCTTTTGTCCCCTGTCATATGTATGGAGCACCCACTATCCACAAACCAATGATTTTCATCACTGTGAGCACATAGAGCTAGGCCACATTTATCCATGTTGGGATTCTCATTTTTTGCTTTTCTTCTTTTGAGGGGACAATTTTGTTCATTATGTCCATTATCATTACATAATAAGCGAATTGGATCAAATTTGGCCAAGGGAACAAAAGAGTGGTAGGTCTTGATTTGTCCTTGCCTTATGAGGCCATATGGTTTGCTTGTTTGATCCTTTAATCTTGGTGTTTCATTCTTATGGGCCATGCAATGTTTAGCTTGATGACCGAAATTTTTACAATAAAAACAATCCCCAAAAATGATAGTTTTGTGCCTATTGTAATAGCCACGATTTGAATCAACATTCTTCCTTGGAGTTACTCTCTCTTCATTCTTTGGATTTGAGATGGGCCTTTGATGAAATAATCTTTCTTCTTTTGGGTTGCTGAAAAGTATGCTGGCATAGCTTTTCACATTATTCTTAGTACTTGATGATTCTCCTTTAAAACCTATCCCAAATTTTTCATGTTGAGGTTTTTCATTATTTAGGATAGAGTCAAGTATTTGAGAGCTTTTCCAACCCTTTTTTATTTGCTCCAATTCCTTCCTCAGAGATACTATTTCAGCTTCATGTTCTTCACAAGTTTCTTCTTTTTCTTTTAGCTTATTTTTCAAGGGGTCTTCCCTTATTTTTGTTTCCTTGTTTTCTACCTTGAGAGAGATGATTTTATTTCATAATTTCTCATTTTCTTCATTGGAACTTATTAAAAATTCATCTACATTTCCTTCTAGACCTGAATCATCGTCATTTGTGAATGCCATGAATAATACTTCTTAGCTTCTAGCATGGTCATTTTCTTCATTTGATTCTTCATTACCTACTTTGTGGTGAGGGAACTGATTAGTTGATTTCTTGTTTATGACTACAAATTCACCTTCATCAGACTCACCTTGCTTAGAGAAAAAATTCTTCTTATTAAACCCTTTCTTTTTGTATATCATCCTTTTAGAATTTTCCTCACCATCATTATCATGCTTATGAGGACATTTTGTAGCATAATGACCTATTATTCCACATTTGAAACAAATAAGAGGGTACTTACCTTTTAGCTTAGATCCTTTCTTTAGTTTTCGTACAAATTGCGCCAATTCGGATTCAACATCGGAGTCATCACTACTGGTATTCCATTCTTTTCCCTTTTTTGATTTTGAAGCCTTGAATGCTGCATCTTTGGAACTTGGGATTCCTTTTCTCATCTCATAGGCAATGAGGATTCCATGAAGTTCATCCATCCCGAGAGTATCTAGGTCCTTCATTTATTCTATAGCACTTACTTTGGAGTCAAGTCTGTCTAGGAGATATCTTAAGACCTTTTGAAGAATAGTGCTTTCTTCAATGTTTTCTTCCAATCCTTTAAGAGAGTTGACCACTTCAGCTACTCGGAGAAAGTATGATGCAATATCTTCTTCATCATCCATTTTCAGACTTTTGAATTTCCTTCTATGAGTGTGAAGATTTTCCTTCTTAACTTTGGAGTTCCCATCGTATAAACTAACTAGCTTATCCCATGCTTCTTTGGCTGAGTCACAATTCATGACATTTGTAAATTCAAAATCAGTGATTCCACTAGCGATGGAATTTAAGGCTTTTGCATTTTCAATGTAAGCTTTCCTTTTGTCTTGATCTGTTGGAAGAGTGGAAGGAGCTGTGTATTCATTTAAAACTGAATGCAAAACTTCAGGTCCAAGGGACATTAAGTAGTAGGACATTCCTTTTTTTCCAAAAACCAAAATTTGTGCCATCAAACAGAGGAGGTCTTCCTAACACTTCTTGATTTCTCATTGTGACTAAGAATCCTTCTTCTAGCTGTTAGGATGATATGAAGAAGTTGGCTCTAATACCAATTTTTGGAAATACCGGGGGGGGGGGCGGTGAATAAGTATTTCTTTTCAATTGTTATTTTTATCAGTTAAATCATTTATATTTAGAACACAAAATGAACAACAAGAATAAATGCTTTTATTAATACAATCCTTACAATAATAAAGTACAATGTATATAGGGCTTAAACCAGTTACCAAGCACCAAGTTGGACTTTTTGTGAGGCTCCGACCTCCAGGGCACCAACCCTGTCTTGTCAAGGCACCAACCTTGGATTTAGGAGCACCAACTCCAAGGACACCAATCCTTCTATTATATATTGACTAGACATGTTTGGTAGTTATTCTCTGCTCCCAACCCTGCTGGACCTATGACTTACTTCTATCATCCTGCTCACCTCTCTCTCACTTGATCTTCGGCTTCTTTTGTACCTTCATCATCTACCAGACCTTGGTTTCTCAACCTTTCGACTTCTTCTTTCATTCACTTGACCTTTCAGCTTCCTCTGTTCCTTCAAGTTCATGAACTATTACCTCTTCTCTGTGATAGATGCCCAATATATGTTACCCATATGGAGATCCCACGTCCCACGTCATCACCTTAATCGTAATCGGAGGTTTATCATCATTACATTTCTTTAAGACTTGCAATATGCGACGGATGCGATATTCCAATAATTTATGTCATAGTGGTGCAGTCAGGTCCACCATAATATCAAAATCATAGTTTTTACTATGACATCCATTTATGAATTGCGATATGAAAGTTCTGACACAGCGGATGCGATATTACAATAGGGTGTGTTATAATGGACCAATCGGGTCCGTAATAATATCGTGATTGGAGGTTTTAACATGACAAGGCTTTAAACACTTGCAGTATAGTGGATGCGATATTTCTTTAAGATGTATTATAATGGTGTAGCAGGTCCACAATGTTATCTCAATCGATGGTTTGCGCGACTTCGACTGGCACATGGATTAAAAAACTAGCCTTCACCCCGCAGTTGACTGTGATCTAAGGGTTGACTATGAGATTGATGGCTAGGATTGAGTGTAGGACTTCAGCCATGATCAAGGAAGTCCATGCTTTCCTACCCCCGCTCTTCTGATATGTTAATTGCTTTGATACTCTGCAATACTCCTCCGATATGTTAACTCCTCTGATATTTCTCTATTATTTCATGTGATATCACTGTTAACTCCTCAGTTAACATTGTTTATGCATCTCCATCGATTTGTTCCTCTTTGCTTCTTTACTCCTCTATTATCGGTGTTCAATTGTTGTTCAATTGCTCCTATTCAAATGCTGGTCAATAGCAGTCAATTGACCTCCTGCATCAATTGTTGTTCATTTTTTGTTCAATTGACCTCCTGCATCATTTGTTGTTCAATTGTTGTTCAATTGACCTCTTGCGTCATTTGTTGTTCAATTGACCTCCTGCATCATTTCTTGTTCAATTGTTGTTCAATCGACCTTCTGCATCATTATATCATCATATATCAAACTTTCATCACTATGAACATTATGATCAATGGGCATCAATGGGCAATCATTGTATCAAATAATTTTGCATCACAAAAACTGTTATATTGACATCAATGACAATCTAGAATAACATAATGGGCCCTACTACATGAAAAATGTGAAATACATGAAAAAACATGATTATTTTAAGTCTATAATAAAACTCATTGAAATTTCTTCCCAACATTGAATTGGTATTGCTAATGGTTATATGAGACCTAGAGTCTTGATAGTCTCTATCTTATTATATTAGAAATACACTTTCAACTACAAAATTTTAAACATTAATTTTAAGACCTCATAAAATAATTCCTCTTGGTCATATGGTAAGTTTTCAAGAAACTTGAATGTCCTCTTATAGGATAAGTGTGCAATTCCAAAAGTATATTTTGTTTGAGTTAAGAATTCTTACAAAAATATAGGTGATGTTGACACCATATCAAAAATAATTATTCCACAAAAATTTATCTAATGCACTTGGGTCCTATTATAGTTGTTTAATGTATTGAATACTTCGTAATCAAGCTTCCATATTATCCTTGCCTAATCCACCCAATTATATTGTGGAATAAAAATAACATATAGTACACCCTATGTTTCTTCATTCCTTAAAAGTACATCTACTAACACATTATGTTTTCCTTTTTTGTAAATAATTGCAAATTGATAACCTAACATATTTGTAACTCATTTTGGTTTCTCTTATGAAGATAATTATTTCTCCAAGAAGAACTTAAAATATCGAGATTGATTTTTACTATGAAGTGTCTTCTTATTAGGTAAGGGTTCCATTTCATAAATACATATAGTATGGCCAATTTTTTTTTTGTTTTTTGTTTTTTGTTTTTTGTTTTTTGTTTTTTTAAATGGGTTTGATTAAGTTATTTCCCTTAAGTTTCTTGCTTCAAAAGGAAATATGCATCAAATTATACCAAGGTTGTGGCTTGAGGAATAAAACTCCATAATAAAGGGTTTTGTGAAGTCAGGTCTAGTGAGGATATGAGCTATACACATAGCCTCCTTAAGTTTTTCAAAAGCTTGGTTGTTTTGTTAATCCAAGAAATTGTTTCTTTCTTTAATAATTATGTTATAAGTGTTGCTATTTGATCATAATTCTTGGCAAACTTGTCATAATATCTTGTTAGTCCTAAGAATAATCTAAGTTTCTTTAAGGCTTTAGGGATAGGTGAGTCCATCATAGGTTTAATTTGTTAGCGTCTACTTTGACACCTTCATGAGATCAAATATGACCTATATATTCCACCTCTTGAACCCCAAAGGAACACTTGAAAGGATTTTCATATGTTATTGCTCTTTCAATATTTTCAATACCCTATCAACATGTTGTACATGCTTCTCCCAAGATTTACTATAGATTAGAATGTGAAAAAATAATAATACAAATTTTCTAAGGAAGGATTTTGTTAGCACCTAAATCTGCCTTAGGCTGAAAGAGGCAAAATTCAGGGTAACCACAAACGACGCTCAGTCTGGTAGCTAGCCCTACCAGAACAGGAGAGGGCTCTCTCCAAGTCACACTCAGTGAATAGATAAACGAAAAGGCCTGAGATGACTTATAGTCAACTATTTATATTAGGCTAGTAAGTGAATATGGATACAAGAAGTGATTTTTATGAATGACTGTGTTTTTGGGATGGTATGGGACCAATGGACCTCAATGAACAGAGAACTTAATACAAAGGCACGGATTACTTCGTGAGGCAACATAGGTGGAGAGCCTAGCAATTTAGTTTAAGATAGTGCGGAATGGAGAGATTGAGTAAGAGGGTGAAAAGGGCATGGACAAAATGAATCCGTTTCAACAAAAGAATGAACACTAAACATGAAATTTTCCCACAGGCAGAGCAATAAAATTGAATTCTACCTTAGCTAACTTAGAAAACTTCACTGGGAATGAATATGAAATGAACTATGAAACATAATAGGATACATATGAAACATAAGAGACACATTTGCTACACTCACAACCACATGAATCTCATGAAACAGATCCACTGCCTTTCATTAATCCTCTGTAAAAAATATACAATGCAGAAACAGAGTTTCTTTCCCACAGTCTCCCAGAAGTTACAAGCCAACCAACCCTTTGCAAATAGTTTGCATACAATATATAGAATG
>APFE031692547.1:197763-278010 GCA_000404065.3 Pinus taeda
GAACGCCCAAGGGTTGGGGAGTTACTCGAATCATCACAAAATGAAGGTGGAGAGCCAAACATCAGCTACAGGTGCAGCGCCACAAACATGACAAATGGCTTGGGTGGCCATTTGCCTTCCTTTGCCACTTGGATAACTGCCCATATGGAGTGAAAATATTTTTAAAACTGCCTTAGGTGCTGAAAAAATAAAGTGCATATGAGGGGGCCCACTTATGAAAAGTCGAGAAGCGAAATTTCGCGAAACAGAGGCATTCTGGGCCTTTTTTCCTATTTGCGTTGCGCCCTTTTCTATATGCGTCACGCCACTTTGAGGCCAGTTTTGAGGAACTTGTAGGAGTCCAAAATGTGCCCAAGTGTGCTTGTTGGAAAGATGGTCCTATGTACTTTCCAACCCAAGTGGAATTTTTGAATTTGGAGCTCATTTGCCCCTCCAGGTCTTCATTCTCCCCAAACTGCTTCCTGTGTGTCAAAATAGGGGCAGTGAGGTATTTTTTGGGTGTTTTTGACCTCCTGGAGACTCAAATCATGCCCAAATTTCTTGCTCGAGTGCCAATAGTCATGATTTTGCATGCTGAATCCAAAAATGCAAACCATTCCTCATTTGGAGCCCCCAATCCTATGCGTCGCGCCGGTGGCGTGGCACGTATAGAGAAAAACCCTGTGTTTGTGCCAAAAAAATTCCATGCGACCAAAAGTTTCCCAAATTCCTTGAAATTTGGGCTGGAGGTTCTCTAAGAGGCACTATGTTGGGACACAAAAGTGTCAGCCAAGATTCGAAGCTGATCTTGCTCTTTTGCCTCTTTTGTTGCTCTTCTCAGTTTGGCCTTCAAACTCCTTATTCGGGCCTTTGCGCTCATGTTCCGTGCCCTGTAATGACAAGCCATCCTCCTCAATATGGTTTTGTCCCTGTTTTCCTTCTCCAAGAGTCTCTCCAAGTGTAGATTGACCTAATCTAAGCAAGACTCACGATCGTTGTTGATCTCTTTCTCCAAGGTAGTGAGCTCGATCCTCCTCTACTGGGCAACTTGTCGATTTTCACGGATGCTTTGCAGCTCCATGATCACCTGCTGGTCCTCAAGCTATTTGTTCCTTTGCTCCAGATACTTGATGACCCATCTAGCCCTCTCCATATTGAGTATCAAGTCTTGGATTTCCAAGTCCTGCTCCTGAATGGTCATCCTAAGTTTGGCATTTTCTACCTCTGCCTTATCATCCTGAATGAGGATGACATCGGTCTCTGGCACACCGGATGGCCCCTCATCATGCACGGGCTTCTTGCCCTTGTCCAATACCTGTGTATTCGATGCCGGAAGCGAGGCCCCTTCCACCCTGGGTGGAGATAACACTCGCTTTGTTGCTGCAAACAAGTGCCTACTGCCTCTCTGATATGTAATGAAAACTGGCATGGTAGTGGTCTCATGATGCTCATGCTGATGAGAAGGACCACCCAACTCCTGCTCTGGCTCTGATAGTACCTGTGATGTGCTGAAGAAATCATGGGAAATGAAGTCCTCCCAAGCAATGCCCTGTAATCCCAACTGATGATCTACCAAAATCCGGATAAGAGCAAAGTGAAACACACTGTTAAGCTCCTGTTGAGGGGTCTTATGCAGCATGAAAGTGTTCATCCTCTCTATGTTCCTGCATATGAAAAACGGGAGGTTCATCATCCTCACCCTGGTAAAGTGCATGAGTAAGCGGATGTGATAGGCATACAATCGAGAGAACCTACCCTCACAGCTGAAGTATTTCATGATCAATCTCATGAGCGGAGCATACTCATCTTTCAAGTATCTGAAGGGAAAGACTCTTGTGAGCTCATTCAAGAATCTAGCTTTGATGTAAGGCTCATAGTGTTGCCTTTCCACCTTCTTATTTTTATGCCACTGTTCTCCAACATTTGGTATACCTGTTTCCACTGATATAGCTTCAGGTGTCAATGTGAAAGTGACCTCGGCCAAGGTAGACTGACCTCCATGTAGATGAAGCACAAACAAACGGGCCAACTCATGATGGACTCTGACATTTGCCACCCTTTGACAAAATTCAAAACATGATAGGTGCTAGAAGCATGACATGGCAAGAGGGCATGCTTGTAAATCGGTGAGGGTAGCGGGTTCATCCCTGACATGTTTGCCACTCTTGTGGTGTCTCCTGGTTGCTTGCTCTTCTGAGGATGAGTCACTCTGTGTCTCCATCTCATACTCAGACGAATGCTGTGATGTCATGACTGCAATGTGGACTGTGATTAGGTTGCCCTTTTGATGATGGTGTGAGGTTGGGTGCCTTTTTAATATCTGTTACCAAGGGGAACAATGAAACGGGGATTCTTAGGAAGGGAGTGATGAAATGGGGATTGGGGTTATAGGGAGAAATTTGTTAGGGATATGGGAGGAGTTTGGGTATTTTGATGGGGTAGGGTTTGGGGTTTTGTGTTGACCAAATAGTGGAGGGAAAGGGGAGGGGGTTTGGTAGTAGTTTAGGGTAGGGATTTTAGGAAAAATGAGAGAGGGAGGATGGGAAATGTGATGGGTGAGGGGAAAAGGTGAGTGGAGTGAAACCTTGGCATTTACAAGACATTTAAACAAACCTAGCCATCAATTTCTTGGCGACTTATTATGGTCAATTTTATACATTTTGGTGGCATTGAAATATCTCTATAAACACCCTATAATTGAAAAAATTTGATGAGAAAGTGATTTTAAAGAGCCTACCTCTCAATTTGATAGGCTTCACCAAAATTTGGGAGCGTTTGGGCACTTGTTTAGGCCCTTGTCTGTATGCACTGCGCGCAAAGCCCAGCGTGTCACGCCCTGGGTATGCGCCGCGCCTTTAGAAAATTTCAACTACGGGCATGCTCTGTGTGCGTCGTGCCCTCTGTGTGCACCGTGCCCCTGAATAAATGCGTCGCGCTCCTTGGAACTACCTCCAACTCACTCAAACACGCATGATGCACACTTTGCTCTCCTAATCACTTTGCAACGTTTCTTTATGACCTTGATTTGCACAATGACCTTTTTTTCTTGTGAAAACCTTGTGGAATGAAGAATTTGTAGTTCTGGAGGAAGATTTCAGTCAACTTCAGGCCTTTTAGCCCTGTGCGCCGCGCCAGTGTAAATTTACACTAGAAAATCTCCCTATGTGCGTCGCGCTCCCTCTGTGCGCTGCACCTTTTTGAAGAAGCCTTTTGGAGGTCTTCCCGGTGTCAAAATTGGGTGTAAGATAGCTAGTTGGAAAGATCTTTGAGTCTACTTTCCAACCCAACTAGAAATTTTCTATTTGGAGTTCATTTGACCTGTCAAAATTCAAATCTTCTAAGATTGGTCAAAATGTGCCCAGTGAGGTTGCCTCAAGGCAGAGTGCTGTTGCAGTCAACTTTTGAAGGTGTTCCTCAACTAAACATTGAGCTCATGATATATCATTGTGTCTAGTTATCATTGTATTCATCAAGAAAGTCATTTGGCCAACCAAGCTAGGAGAAAACTTGATTTTCCCAAGGTCACTTCAGAGGTGTATCAATTCTCCCAAGGCGATTGTATTTTTGACATTTCTCTAAAACCATGACACCTATGTAAAAAGTGAAGGAGGGTTTTGTTCCTTGTTCTGTTTTGGACAAAAACCTCTCTCAGTTTTCCCAAATTCATCTTTTATTGCTCATAAACATCATTTGAGTGAAACCTATCTCGATGTGTGGGACAAGGGATTTGTCGAAATGAAGCGAAATGAAGGGGATAGGGGGCTTCTAAATTCTTGAGAAAATTTTTGGAAGTGGGGAGGGATGTTAGAAAGTAGGGGAAAGTAGAATCTCAGAAAGTGAGTGAGGGGAAGGGGTCCAAAAAGGCAAAACACAGGCCTAGCCTAGAAGATTGCCAAGTTGTAGCAAGAAACTAGGGTTTGTGCGAAAATGAGGAATTTAGGGGATTTTAGTGATGGGAAGTGTTTAATAAGGTATGTTATGGATAGGGGAAGGTGTATGAACATCAGGATACAAGTTTTTCTGATTATTTGACCATCCAAGAGAAATTAGCTTCAAAACCCTAGGAGAGGGAAATGAACCTTGCCTAGGCGCAACTGAAGCGCGAACAAGGTGTAAAATGACCCAGTGGAACTTGACATGATGATGAAAACCCTTTGAATGATGGTACACTCAGTTGAATGGTGACATGGAATGTCATTTGGACAACTTTGTGAAGGGTAAAATCAAACCCTAGACCTAATGCCTAGTGACCAAATTTTGCTTGAAGGCTCACTGAAATGACAAAATTTGACCTTGACACCTTAAAATCACTTTGTAAGAGCATGTTTGATTACTGGAGGAAGGCTGCAAAGACTGACACTAACAAATTTAAAACTAAAATTCATTACAATTTGAAATGTTAAAGGTTCATTAGTAAATCCAAATGGCATAGCCAAAAACTCATAATGACTTTCATGTGTTCTAAAGGATATTTTGGGAATGTATTATTTCCCCATTTCGATTTGATGATATTCTAAATGGAGATCCAAATTAGCAAATAAAATTTATATATGTAATTCATCTAATAATTCACTAATGGTAAAAAGAGAAATTTAAATTTTATGGCAATTTTATTGAGCTATCTATAATCTGGACACATATGTCATGAGTCATCCTTTTTCTATAACCATTATGACCAGTGAAGACAAAGTGCATTTCCTAGGTTGAATGATGCTAGCTTACATCATTTCTTGAATCATATGCTTAATCTCACTCTTTTGTGAATATGGATACTTGGAAGACCTAATGTTAGGTGGTACACTTCTTGATTGCAAAAGAATGACATGCCCGTGATCTCAAGTGAGTGAAATGTTGGGGTAAATGCACACTTAGTGGCTCATCCATACATAATTAACTCCACATGACAAAGTTTTTTCAACTACTATACATCCCCTACTATCGAGGGTCATTTTCACATTTTTCTATTTTTAGTAAGTCTTCTTTCAGTGGGGGTGCCACCTAGGATGACATGTGGCAATGATCGTAAACTGACTATGAAATGACATGGATATTTTATATCTACTAGTCTGAATTACTTTATACATATGGTCTGTAATCACTAACAAACACTCCCTCTCTTATTTTGGGATATTGTCTTATGAACACTTACTCTAGCTTTCAATCTTATTTTTGGATGTTTCTTACTATTTCTAAGTTGGGAGTTGCATGAGAGAGTTATTTATTTAGTTATAAATTATTTTTTACCCCATTTATATCTAGTCAACCATATTTTGGATTCTCACTCTATTTTAGGGTCTATTACTCTAATTTCAGGCAACTAGCTAATAAGGGAAAGTGTTATTATATTTTCTAGTGTGCATGCACTATGGAACCACAAACTAGTGCATATTTGTTCCATCTTAATGATATTTATTTAATTGTGTTCATGTCAATCAATAATACACTTGGGATTTATGAGTAATTTGAATTGGTCTCTTTACCTACTTAGTCTTTTTCAATTCAATTTCATTATCTGTTCTTTCTTATTATGCAATTCCTAGTGTAGTATTTTTTAACAATTAGATGTTATGTGTATTCTTAAAATCCAACATGGAATAACCTTAGGAATCTATCCAAATACCTAGGAATGGTTGTTGATAACTTTTTAGAGATCCAGTAGAGCAGAGAATATAGATGTTTGAACATCTAGTGAACACAATTGTGTTACCATGGTTTCCATTTTTGAATAATTTTGACATGCTGCTAGAGCTTATCACTTTAGAGGGTTTATGTTGGATAACTGTCAGCTCAATTCCTTTCCTTTTGAGTAACATATCGTGAAAATATATTGAAAATTAAGGGTCATTATTATCAATGATTGTAACCGATGGACCCATAATACATCATCATCACCACCCATAATCATGGGGCTATCCAATAAATACTCCTCAATGGCACTTTTGTGAATAATTTATGGTACCTCATTACTTGAAACTTTGGTGTTTAAAATACAAAGTAATTGAGAAGTTGTTCTAATTTGTAACTGATGAAGTTGTGGGTACTACTAGAATCAATCAACATTGTTACCTTTTTCTTTTTTATACATCCTTCTATTGTGAGGGTTTTTAGAGTAGTGATGCAACCAATGTATGACAATATATCATTAGAGTAGTTTCTTCTAGTTCTATACCTTGTGATGTTCCAATTCTTGATAGTTTTCCTCTTCATAGTCTATGTAGAATGATTTATTCTCACTTCATATGCCCCTTACTGTACTTGTTGTCACAATCAAAACATAATCCTTTTTCTCTTATTTCATCAATTTGATAATAGTTTAAAGTCCCCTTTCTCTTCTTTCATCCATTTGATAAGATGTTAACCGTGTCAGTTGAGCGAGATTAGGAGAAGTAATGTGATGCTCTCTATTGTAGTTAGTGACCAACTTCTAGTAGCCATATTTTTTACTTTCAACTTTTCTTTCTAAACTGTGAACATATCTCGGGATTCAGGCTTCAGAGATGCAACTCATGTTGGGTGCTCTCCTTTAACGTGTTGATAAAGAGATCCAACAAATTATCCAAAGACTTGGTTTTTAGAATTGTTGAATCTTTTTTTGTAATTAGACCTCTTTACCGAAAAAATATCATTTGACTATAGAATCTATTGCTCTTAATATCCCCATAATGTGTTATCAATTCATTTATAAAAATATACCAAGATATAATAAAGCCATTTTTTCTTTCACAACTCAAAAAAGATGTAAGAGTTTGATCCTCCCATAGTAATTACCCATACCCATACCCATAGTATTGTAACTCAAAACACTATAAATTTAGGAATTTAGGCCTCACTTTGTAAAGGTGTTTCAATTTAATAAAAGGTTTCTTTTTCTGAATATTATTGTGTCTCCAATGGAAAATGGTTAAATAGATAATGGTTATTTTCCTTTACGTATTCCATATGTAAATCAGGAATATTGTGTTGTTGTTTTCCTCTGTGAGTGTAGGTGTTTAGGGGTTCAGTATTGAGGTCTCCTAGATCTTTCCCCTTCCAAGAACTGGATCAGTAGTATCAAGGCGGGGAGGGATTTTAAGAGTTTTCGGTGGAAGTCCTTTGTTTTGCAAATAGTGTTCAGGAGATCCGGTTGAGAGAAAATAATGGTTTAGTATGAAGAAATCGAACTTATGAAGTATAGATCCTCCACGTCAGTAATGCTCCGTGGTTGCTCGAGTAAGTGCCTAGTTGGATTGCGCCTATACAGTGGGGCTTCTAGCTGTTGAAATCTTGTGCCCCAAGAAGGGAAATGGGGAAGCATAAATAGATGAGGTTCGAGAACACCACCCACACCTGCGGGAAAAATTGAGAATCTAAGAGATCTCAGGTTCGAATCCTTTAGCAGGGAAACTTATCAAGGGTGAATCGATGCCTCCACCCTATGTATTGATAGGTCTATAGCCGCATAGCACATTGAGGTATTTTCGGTTCGGTTTCCCCGGCCTGAAGCTATTTACTCCAGGGGTCGTTTTGAGAGAAGTGGACTGAACACTGTCGTTTTCGGTGGTACTAGGATCCATTGGACTAGAGTGGTATGCACAAGCCGAAATAGGTGCAGAATTTCGATTGCTGCAATAAGAGAAACAAACACTTACAGAGTTGGACCTCGTAGGAGGGAGGGCACCTGAGACATATTTCGACGGGCCCCTGTAGAGTTAGCTCCTTTAAGAGAATACTACTAGAGAAGCACCAGGATCACAAAAATAGTGTGCATGAAAAATTCAATGGCGCCTCCTCCAGCGTGGTGATCAATATGTTGACTACAATGGTGGGGGCGGGGATTATGGATCTGCTTGCTACTATGAAGATTTTCGAATTGGTCCTCGACAGTTTGATCATTATTTTCATTTGCGTGTTGATGGATATTTCAATTAACATTCTCTTAAGATTTAGCAGAGCTTGTGCAGCGACTTCCTATGGCGAAGTCATGAGAGAATCCTTTGGGAAAATTAGGAATATACCGATCTATGTTATTATTAACAATTTGGGCATTCTTATTGTATATATGATTATCAGAGGTGTCGTGCTATCAAGAACATCATCAAAGGGGGTGCATCATGTTGTTATACCTTAAGGATGGTTCAGATTTCAATGGTGGCACGGACGTGTTGTGATCCTAGTGCTTACCATGGTTTTTATTTTGGCTCTGCTGGTGTATTTCGAGATACTGGATTCTTTAAAATTTTCTTTTGCATTATCAGTTGCAGTTGTTGTAATCATGGCTGGTATCCCTGTTGTAAAATGGTTTAGTGACATCATCCAAGCGCCAACATTGTTACGAGATCCCATGGATCATACTTTTCTCTTGCAGATTTCCATTTTGGGACTAGTTATTGTCACTGATTATATTTGTCATTACAATGTTCATTCGATATATAATGAATCTGAGGACCCTTCCTAAACGAAAACATCATCGGCAGTGTGTTTAGTTATATGCATAACTAAAAAAGCTTCTTTGGTTTTCCTCTTTTTGGAAATTCGACTATGGAGAATGTCATAGCCACTTTTGACACCAACTTGGGAGTTCCTTACCGTGCTGTGTTGAATGAAATTGTGCATGTAACCTATGTTATGCATATGATAAAGGTGTTCCGCTTAAGTTTGGCAGAAGCATGTGCATTTCTTCGTATATTTATTGCAAAGGGCTTTGTGTGAATTTACAAATATAAGTTACTAGATCTCTACTAGATATATCGACAAGTGATATTGAGGTTCATTATAGGGTATCTCTATCCTCAAATCCTATTCCATCATGGTTATGGGTCAACCACACAAAACCCTTTGCCAATGAAGTCCATTTCCTCAAACGCACACTATCCACCTCATAGCTGGCCCACTAGCATTATAGGGTATCTCTATCCTCAACTCTTCGTTCATCATGTTTATGAGTCAACCACACAAAACCCTTGTCTTCAAAATCCATTTTCTTGGCCACACACTGTCAATATCACAATTGGCTCACAAACATTACAAGGTATCTCTATCCTAGGATCTTTGTGCATCATTGTTATGGGTCATCCACAAACCCTTCATTATGGGTCAACCACGCAAAACCCTTGCCTTCAACAACACTTGGTTTTGGGTTATCCACAAACCCACAGTTATGATCATATTCAACAAAGGCTTCCCAAGAAAGAACTTCACACAATGGGGACCATTGCTTCCTAAGGGGGGAGGATTGATCTGAATGGAAAGTTGCATCCACCCATGGTAATTAGCCATGGTATTTACCCATGGTATCCTCCCATGGTAATTACCCATGGGATTGTAACTCAAAAGGCTATAAATTTAGGCATTGCCTTGTAGAAGATAGAGGTGTGGACACAATGTAGTTGTAACGATGTTTCAATTTAATAAAGGGTTTATTGTTTTGTATATTATTGTGTCTCTAGTGGAAAATGGTTAAATGGATAATGGTTATTTTCCTTATGTATTCCATGTGCCCATCAGGAATATTGTGTTGTTGTTTTCGTCTCAGAGTGTAGGTGTTCAATATTCAGGTCTCCTAGATCTTTTCCCCTTCTAATATCTGGATTAGAGTTACCTTTTGTAATGTTGGCATTTGGTATAGATCAAAGGATTGTTCCATATGGAATCATCCATGTTAGAGGATTTTTTCCATTGAATTTCCTCATATCAACCTTGGGAATCAAAGCAATTCCTTAGTGTTGCATTGAATACCCAATGATGTGGATTTTGAAGTGATGAATAATCATGATTTTGGACCTTAATATTTATTCCTTCCATATTTTCATGATTTCCTTGCATCTCAATATTTCCTTTATGGAATCTCTCATTTAGGGTATGTAAGATGTAATTTGATAATTTTTGTATGTTTTGATTTATGGAATCTATGATTTTATTCATTAAATTTTCCATTTCATTTTTAAGTTATTCTTAAGAATGTGAAAAATCAACTAATTTCAACACGCTACCACTCTTTTCTTCCATTGGGTCATTCAATTGAATTAATTAGTTTTTTAAGTCGTCAATTTCATTGGACGTTATGTGTGAACTTCCATGAGGTTTATTTGGTGCAGTATTATTCTCAAAATCCATAGCAATGTGAGATAACACTAATAATTCTCCTCTTTTTCTCTATATCACAAATTTTGAATCACTTAGAACAAATATTCCAATTAAAATTATGTCAGCTGTAAGATGTGAATCTTTCAAACCCTAATTTGTTGATTGTCTATATGGTTGATATTTGTTTTAATGTGTATCTAAAATTTGATTTCTTTTGAGTTTGCAATCTTGGCCTATATTACTCCAATATTTCTTTTTAAATTATTGAAATTTTCATTAGCTAAAAATTAATGGGAAAAATTATAGAAAAATTCTCAAATGAATTTTTTCAAACTAATTTTAAGATTAGTCAAAATACTAACCTCTAAATATATCTCTCATAAAGTATGCAAATTCAAAATATAATTTTTTCCTACACGTAATACACTATATCTCCTTAGGACTCTAAATGTTTTATAGTTTGAAACTTAACCTAAAAGAATTTGTAGTGAAAATACCTATACGACTATTTTAAAATTGATTTTAGACTCTTAGTTATAACCCCTATCTTCCATAGAGTATATCTTTGAAAGTATAATGAAATGAAACTTTAAATTTTGACCATGTGTATGTTAATATTTTTCCTCAATCTCATAAATATTTAACTATTGGAAAATCCACCCCCCTAAAAAAAATTATAGCAAAAATTTCAATATGGATTATATAAAGTTAATTTTAGGATTAGTCACAAACCATATCTTTCATAGGGTATATCTCCAGAATTATAATTAACTAGAACTTGAATTTTTTATGACTTATACTTTGATATTTCACTTTAGTCTCCTGAAAATTTTTCTTTCTAAAACTCCACAAAAAGATGTTATAGTGAAAATGCCAACTTGCCTTGATTGAATGACAAAAGCCATAGGATCATAGTCTCTGATACCAAATGTTAGGAAATAAATGCCAAAATAGCCTAAAAATAGAAAGGAACATTCATTCCTTGAGAAATAAATATAAGAATGGAAGACAATCCTCTTTGAAAGGGAAACCTCCTTTTACAATAGAACAAATGTACAAGAATGAGATGAGATGATTATAAAACTATGTCTCCTTAGTGTATATATATGATACAAAGGGAAAAATTGCAGGTAAAGGGTATAGTTGAAAAGAATAATTTATAACAATATAAAATAACTCACTATCTAGGGCTTTACATGGGGCTTTCTTTAGAGCTTATAGAGGATGATCATGATTATTCGTCGATGGATGGTCATCATTTCTAGGAAGACAATTACTTCCACCTTCTATTCAATATATCTACTTCACCCTATGTAAAGACAATCATTGAGGGGAATAAAGAACCCATCATGACTAAGAACATTGAACATGCATATTCTCTAGTGGTATTCTTTTGTATATATCCACAACAAGTAGTTTACAACTACATGGTCAATATTTTGAACATGTATGGTTCCCGTTATTTCGATCCACATGATTGTGGTGAAAATTTGGAGCATTAGACTCAATCGTTCATGAAGCTTAGGACTCATGAATTAGGTGATGATATTATCACCTACATATAGGACCCATGTTTATGGTGGACTCTTTTGCACGACTTCAACATGGTGACTAACACTTGTTCATGGGACCTTGGCTCCTTGACCTACTTCCACATTGTAATCAACACTCATCCATGGACTCTAGTTTATGATTGCACCTCCTTACTACAAGCATTAGAGGAAACATTTTTATAATGAACCTCAAGTGATCTTGAGGTTCATTATAGGGTATCTTTATCCTCAAATCTTATTTCATCATGGTTATGGGTCAACCACACAAGAACCTTTGCTAATGAAGCCCATTTTCCCGAACACACACTATCCACCTCACAGCTGGCCCACTAGCATTATAGGGTATCTCTATCCTCAAATATTCGTTCATCATGTTTATGAGTCAATCGCACAAAACCCTTGTCTTCAAAATCCATTTTCTTGGCTCGCAAGCATTACAAGGTATCTCTATCCTATGATCTTCATGCACCATTGTTATGGGTCATCCACAAACCCTCGTTTATGGGTAAACCGCACAAAACACCTGTCTTCAACAACACTTGGTTTTGGGTCATCCATAAACCCACACTTATGATCATATTCAACAAACGCTTCCCGAGAGAGAACTTCACACAATGGGGACCATTGCTTCCTAAGGGGGGAGGATTGATTCAAATGGAGAGTTGCATCCACCCATGGTATTTTCCCATGGAATTTACCCATGATATCATCCCATGGTATTGTAACTCAAAAGGCTATAAATTTAGGTCTCACCTTGTAAAAGATAGAGATGTGGACACAATGTAGTTGTAATGATGTTTCGATTTAATAAAGGGTTTTTCTTGTATATTATTCTGTCTCTAGTGGAAAATGGTTAAATGGATAATGGTTATTTAATGGTTAAATGAATATTGTGTTGTTGTTTTCCTCTTAGAGTGTAGGTGTTTAGTATTCAAGTCTCCTAGATCTTTCCCCTTCCAATATCAGGATCATAGTTACCTTTTGTAAGGCTAGCATTTGGTATAGATCAAAGCATTGTTCCATATGGAATCATCCATGTTAGAGGATTTTTTCCATTGAATTTATTCATATCAACCTTGGGAATCAAAGCAATTCCTTAGTGTTGGATTGAATACCCGATGATGTGGATTTTGAAGTGATGAATAATCATGATTTTGGACCTTAATATTTATTCCTTCCATATTTTCATGATTTCCTTGCATCTCAATATCTCCTTTATGGAATCTCTCATCTAGGGTAAGTAAGATGTAATTTGATAATTTTTGTATGTTTTGATTTATGGAATCTATGATTTTATTCATAAAATTTTCCATTTCATTTTTAAGTTATTCTTAAGAATGTGAAAAATCAACTAAATTCAACACACTACCACTCTTTTCTCCCATTGGGTCATTCAATTGAATTAATTAGTTTTTTAAGCCGTCAACTTTGTTGGATGTCATGTGTGAGCTTCCATGAGGTTTATTTGGTGTAGTATTATTTTCAAAATCCATAGCAATTTGAGATAACAATAATAATTCTCCTCTTTTTCTCTATGTCACCAATTTTGAATCACTTAGAACAAATATTCCAACTAAAATTATGTAAGTTGTAAGATGCTAATCTTTCAAACCCTAATTTGTTGATTGTCTATATGGTTGATATTTGTCTTAATGTATATCTGAAATTTGATTTCTTTTGAGTTTGCAATTTTGGCTTATATTACTACAATATTTCTTTTTAAATTATTGAAATTTTCATTGTCTAAAAATTTACAGAAAAAGTTATAGAAAAATTCTCAAATGAATTGTTTCAAACTAATTTCAAGATTACTCAAAATACTAACCTCTAAATATCTCTCTCATAAATTATAAAAATTCAAAATATAATTTTTTTTTCCACACCTAACAAACTCTATCTCCTTAGGACTCTAGTTTTACAATTTGAAACTTCACCTAAGAATTTATAGTGAAAATATCTAGATGACTCTTTTAAAATTGATTTTAGACTCTTAGTTATAACCCCTATCTTCCATAGAATATATCTTTGAAAGTATAATGAAATGAAACTAAAATTTTGACCATGTGTATCTTAATATTTCTCCTCAATCTCGTAAATATTTAACTATCGGAAAATCTCCCCCCCCCCACCCCCCCTCTTCAAAAAAAATTATAGCAAAAATTCCAATATGGATTATGTAAAGTTAATTTTGGGATTAGCCACAAACCATATCTTTCATAGGGTATATCTCCAGAATTATAATTAACCAGAACTTGAATTTTTTATGACTTATACTTTGATGTTTCACTTTAGTCTCTTGAAATTTTTCTTTCTGAAACTTCACAAGAAAATGTTATAGTGAAAATGCCAACTTGCCTTGATTGAATGAGAAAAACAATAGGATCATAGCCTCTGATACCAAATGTTAGGGAAAAAATGCCAAATAACCTAAAAATAGAAATAAATATAAGAATGGAAGGTAAGCCTCTTTGAAAGGGAAACCTCCTTTTACAATAGAACAAATGTACAAGAATGAGATGAAATGATTCTAAAACTATGTCTCCTTAGTGTATATATATGATACAAAGGGTAAAATTGCAACTAAAGGGTATAGTTGAAAAGAATAATATAACAATATAGAAGAACTCATTATCTAGGGCTTTACATGGGGCTTTATTTAGAGCTTATAGAGGATGATCATGATTATTCATTGATGGATGGTCATCACTTCTAGGAAGAAAATTACTTTCACCTTCTATTCAAAGAATCTACTTCACCCTATGTAAAGAAAATCATTAAGGGAAATAAAGAACCCATCATGACTAAGAACATTTAACATGCATATTCTCTAGTGGTATTGTTTTGTATATATCCACAACAAGTAGTTTACAAGCATATTCTCTAGTGGTATTGTTTTGTATATATCCACAACAAGTAGTTTACAACTACATGGTCAATATTTTGAACATGTATGGTTCCCATTATTTCGATCCACATGATTATGGTGAAAATTTGTAGCATTATACTCAACCATTCATTAAGCTCAAGACTCATGAATTAGGTGATGATATGATCACCTACATATAGGACCCATGTTTATGGTGGACTCTTCTTGCACTACTTCAACATGGTGACTAGCACTTGTTCATGGGACCTTGGCTCCTTGGCCTACTTCCACATTGCAATCAACACTCATCTATGGACTCTAGTTTATAATTGCACCTCCTTACTACAAGCATTAGAGGAAACATTTTTCTAAGGACCCAAGGTTGGAGTGTTGGGATCCTTCCAAAAAGAGTAATGGTGGGTTGAATAACCCATTAGAGTAATAGTAGTAGAGTTCATTCAATAAAGGTTCCATTATGTTTATTATTATTAAATAAATCCCACTATGGTAGTTAGTGTGGAATAAATATTGTATTGTGGCCTCATTATAAAAGGTCCTTTAGGTATCTAGGACATTGTTTTGATTAGGATTCCTTTGTCAACTATTAATAAGAATGTATTTTTCACAATTAATTATGTGTGAAAGAACATTATATTTGGAGCTTATCACATTTAGATATCTTCCAACATGTTGTTTCTTCTACAACACCCTCCAAAATTTTTACTTACACTCAATTTTAGAGCCTTCCTTGGTCTTGCACATTGTTTTCACAAACACTGAAACTCATTTCATGTACTTTCTTGAAGTATTTTTCTCCTCTCTGTAAGTTGGGTAAATTGTTATTTTTTTCACATGATTGGCTGTCACACAATGCGTAGAAGCCTGTTATGGTGGTTTCAAGGGCCTATCTTTGTGAATATGAGTTTTTATAACTATGTAAACATCTGTCGCACTCATTCGCAAAGTTTTAAGCACTGTTGGACAAGTGTCGTCACGGTCGTCGCAAAGTGGATATTAAGTGTCACACTTGTCATAACTGGTCATAAAGTTGTTGCATAGAGGGAAATTTATTGTTCATGTATCCTGGGTAACTTATGTTTTTGTGTCTTCAAGTATTCTAAATGTGATATCATAATCAGAGTCTTATCATTGTTCACATCAGTCTAACCTATCTTTCACTTAAAAATTTCTGAGAAGGCTTCCTGGGCAAGAAACTTGGCTTCACCCGGCCTCCCTGAATTGCACACTGAGTAGTTTCAATCCTCTAGCTATGACCTTGCCCCTTGGCATTGTGCCATGCACAGTTCCTACCTACCAGGGATGTTGCACTACGTAGTTTTTGTGCTCAAGCTACTACCTTGGCCTCCAAAATTACATAATCCTTTATCTTAGCTTGGCCCTAACTATGCACTGTGTAATCAAAAGCCTCAAGCTCATTCCCTGAGCCTCTAAATTGCGTAGTTGTGCAATTTCCCGACCTCCCTTGTCTCTTAGAACTGCACAGTATGTCCTCTGAGTGTCCACCCCTTCAGCGTATCTCACTGCCTCCTAGAACTATGCAGTTTTCTCCCTTAGTCTAGCTTGAACTGTGCATTGCATAGTCTCAAGGCTCAAGCCTCAGACCTAAGCTCTTGAACTGCATAATTTCACAGTCACCTAAGCTCATTTGTCCTCCAAAATCATGGAATAAGATGATCTAGTGCCTATCATCTAAGCCTGTCATCTTGAGTTCCTAGATTTCATAGTTTTCTTCCTCAACCCATCCTGAACTACACATTTCGTGGTATCAAGGCTCAAGCCTCAACCCTGGCTACTAGAACTGCGTATTCATTAAGCCCTCTCTCCTAAACTGCCACCTTGTTCCATCTCAGTTAATGAATCAGAATGCATTATCTTACACCAAAGGGTTTTCAGACTGATGTCGTCTCGTCATGAGTGAATTGTAGATGCATGTACTCTATCAAACCATGGAAAGATGATGAAGAATGAGATGAAGGATGTGACCATGCTAAAGGACACAATTTTAGTTGAACACACAATCTGAGCAATCAAGAAAAGCAAAAGGGACATTAGTTTGTGATTGTAACTCAAGACTCAAGATCATCGAAGATACCATATCACCAATTCATACGGAGGTGAAAAGAAGTGCATCTTCAAGCAAACGCTCAACACTCAATAGAAAAAATGGCTAAACATTACCACATCATCAGGTAATCCATGTCAGCAGTGTCATGTCATGTCACGAGTAGTCACATGCAACACCTTGTGGCCAATGATGTAACATATGTATTGTAAAGTGAAAGCCCAAACGAAATGTGTAGAATATGGAGATTCATGTAATTTGAATATTCATAGGAAGTCAAAGAGTCATGAGGGTAGTCAAAACGTTACAAGGAAGGGGAAGCATCACCCCTTGGTTATATATACTCCCTCATTATACAAGCAAAGGAAATTTTCACCTTAGCTCCTCTCATAAGGCATTAGATAGACAAATCATTTCTTTTGAGGACCAAGGAGTGGCTCCAACACTCCACTACTAGCACTAGTGATGTACATTGTAAGCATCCAACTTGGAAAATTTACATAATAATAGAAGCCTTCAATTCTAGCATGTTCTTCATGCATGGATTATGAATGTTTGTAAGACTATTCTGCAGATGTTTGTACTTCATGTTTGCTTTCACATGTGCTATTATAGTTGAACTATTTAAGTTGTTTTAGGACTTATCATATCTATAATGTGTTGTAATGGTTGTTATTGTTGTCCCATCCTTGTGGACTATTCTACAGGATATTAGACAAACCTTTCTTGATTTGTTGGTTGTAATGATCGTCGCACCCTCCGTGGACTATTCTGCTGGAAGTTAGATGGATCCTTCTAGTTCATGTATGTCTCTTCTTGGGTGGTACTAATACCTCTCTCTTAGAGGCTCACTTTTCTCCCCTCTCCACAGTATAAGAACCTTGACACATTTACAACTGAACACTCACTAGGCACACCTTCTTTCTTTTCAAAGGCACCACGCACTCCTCTCTCTTGTTGACAGTTACAGCCATGGTATATCTCTAATATATATTGCTATCTTTGAGATATATGGCAACTAGTCCGATATTCCAGATGAGGCTCCTACTCCAAACGGTGTGAGGTCTAATTGGGACTTCACATTGGGGAGACCCCTTGGTTGACATATTTCTAGCACCGTCAACAGTGGCGCTAGAAGGAGGAGCAGATGACAAGTTGAGCTCATTGAACCTGTTTTGAACCTATTATATAAAATGGCTCATAATCAAATCTTACTCCAAGGGTGTTTCTCTAATTTTTCTCTTTATCAATTTTCAATCCCCGATGAGCCTCTCTATGACTTGTCTCAATTAAAATTTAATGTTGAGGATGGAACATCCATAACCGAGCATATTTCTAATTTTCTTAAATTTTTTGAATCTTACAAAATCAATGATGAAGAGTATGCTTGTGTGGTTTTCTTCCTCACCCTTGAAGGTCATGTTAATCAATGGTGCCATACCTTGCCACCTGCTTCCATCCATTCCCTTCATTATTCCCTTAGGGAGCTTCATCAAGCCTTTGATAGGCATAATTACCGAGATGTTTGTAAAAGAATCAATTTCTTAAGAATGAAGCCTAATGAATCAGTTAAGGAGATTTCTGATCGATTCCTTAACCTTTGTTGTGAAATTTCTGAAGAAGACATGAATCGGTATTTCTTGAAGCAAGTGTTTGAGTGCTTGGTTCTTATCTCTTTACATGGTGAACCTAAACCCCTTGATTTTCCTACTTCCCCAATTCTTGTGAATCATGAGACAACTCTAATTTTAGAGGAGGAAGCTATTATTCCTTTTGTCCCTTTCCCTGCTCCTTTTCTAGTCCCAATGTGGGTGCCTCCTTATGGTGATTGTAAAGTCAGGAAATCCGCAAATCAAATTCCTAATCCATATTCTCATTGTTCTTCCACTTTTCATGACTTAGATTTAATGGAGGAAATTCCATATTGTCTCATGAAGCCTACAGTGAAGACTAACTCCTCCGTTCTGCAAGATGATGTTACTGTTCATAATTTTAGTATCAAATACGATCTATATTTTTTTATCCTCTATCATCTACATGTTATTACTCTTTGTAATGTGATCCATCCAATCAATCTGCTCCACCATCTAGTCTTTCAAACTTTCTTTATTTTCGCATTGCTGGTTCAAATTGCGATCAGGTACAAGGAAGACATTTTTCACTAGCAAAGGAGAAGGAAGGTGAAAATTCTTTCAATCTTTCTTCTCTTTTTCAAAATCGTCCATGTCAAAAAAACGTTCTTACATTCTTGGATGATTCTCAATATGATAATATTGGTAGTGAATCAAATGTAGTCAATTATTTTGATGAATCTGTAGCCTCGGGAAACAATCATTCCAATGATGATGAGTTTGTTGATGCATGTGATCATGATTGGCCAGGTGCATCACCTAATATTTTGGTTTCTCATGAAGATTTTACTTTAGATCTAGAATTTGATTCGAACAAAGAAGATGTGATTATTGAAACTTCCTCTTCATCTCACTATCCCTTGTGCTCTACCATCTGTGATGCACCTACTTGTGACATAGATGCTCCATGCTCTTTAAGTTCTTCATCCAATGAGTTTTCTCAATTGACATAAGGCAATGAGATTATCCATTATGCAAATGAAAACAATTGAATCATTGAGTATTCTTTCCATCCCTCATCATCTCTTCTCTTGCATGAATATAACTCTTCAAATCAACTTGCTCATAAAATTTCCTCGATTCATTCACCTTCGAATGTTTGATTAGAAGAAACTTTCGACTTGAGTAATCTAGTTGTTGAAGTTGAAAAATCTAATCAAATCAGTGATAGATATGGCTACCATCAGATGAGCAGTGGATTTATTGAAATTAGTGGTAGCATCTATCTATAAAACATGCATGATCTGGTTCAATCTTCAAAATGTGCTTTTACAATCCCAAAAAGTTCCAGGACCTACCAGGGTTTCAAGGCACTTCAACTTTTGTTCATGGTTATATCAGGATCTCAAAACTCAAGTAAGATCCCCGAAATAAGTAAGATCTAGTTTTTCCTACACAATCCTTTTCTTTGCGTGGTTTCACTCAATGGAAATTTCTTTTTGAAAAATGTTTGGTATTTTGGGTATGATCTTTAAAATTTTCAAGATCTTACTTCTGACTGGATTGAGGAATCTTTTTCAGTTTATTCATCTTCATGCAAATCTCTCACACCAAACTCTGGTTTGGAATGTGTGTCTCTCACAGAGTCATGGAATTGTGAGTTTGATAATTTCAAAGACTACCTTTAGCCGAAGGAATCATGGCTATCAAATTCATCTCTTAATAGTCATCTCCCAGTTTTTCTCACGAATGTTATATTGAAAATATTCCCCTTCATCGCACCTAAATTCCTCTTGAGTAATAATAAATGCATGAGTTATCGCATGAATCAAGTCCTTCTCCATTCACCATGTTCTGACTAGTCTCATGTATTTGTTGTGTTGGCATCCCTTTTAAAGTATTTTCATGATTACAATGCTTGCACAGTTTCTCACCATTTATAGGAAAATGGTTTGTCACATTTGGCTTGCAAGAAACCTGGTTCTATTGTTTCGAGCATTCGCAGAACTATTCAAATTAACTTATCTTCATTTATTACAAACTGGGAATCTGATGCTTTAATCAGCTCATCTGATCATTATTATTTCTTTGATGATTTTAATTCATGTTATCATTTTCCAACCATTATATCCAATGGCAGTTATTTCACATCCTTCGATCTTCATGGTTCAACATCTCACTATTCGTATTTTTGTTAAGTGGTTGAGGCACTTCAGTCTCTACTGATGGTTATGTGAGGTCCTCACTGTCTCGACATGACTGCTGAAAATGATTAGATCTATTTTCCCTCACAAGATTCTCGTTATAATCCCATGCCTCTAATTGAAATTCCATATTTTCAAATATTTTGGGGTTTTCAAGAGGATAATCATAAATTTTATGATCCAACCATTGAATGGTTGGAGAAATCTTACTCAGAAAGCTCCATTGCAATAAACAAGTTTCATCCTTTTCTCATGCTTCCTAATAAGGATGACACAAAATAAGGTGCAATCGCAAGAAGTCTTCAAGGTTTGTCTAATTATTCTTTCCATTGGAGAGGTAAGAATGTGAATTGGATGAAAGTAGTGGTTGTGACACATATCTCTGCCCATAAGAAAGACCTTCAATTTTTTGCGCAAATTATTCAAGCTCTCATATTTTCTCTTGCACATTCCTTTATATATGTTTTAATCAATCATATCTTTGTGATTGCAGGCCAGGAATGATTACAATGGCTACATTAGAAATTTCATTATACGTGACCCCAACCTTCTAGTTGTTAGGTTAGGAGTAGGATTAGCTGCATCTTAGTTTTCCTTCTCTTACACCCTTACCATCTTGTTCTCTTTAATCTCTCTTGTCTTTTTTTACTTTTCTCTTGCATTATGCTCTGGTTTAGTTTCTTTTGCGCGTCTTTTGGTTTTGTTTCCTTGCTATGTGTTGTGTTTCCTTTAATTTTGTTTCTTTTGTTTTTATTTCTTGTTAATTGTCTCCTTTGTTTTTCATCATGTGACTAAGTGTTGTGCCTGGACCTGTTTTGGCTTCTTAGTGTGTATGTGGCTAAAGTCTAAAGAGTCTTGTGACACTTCAACTTTTGGCTAACCTCCATTTTTCCTTCCTTGTGTCAGTTATATCTTTTGGTCGATGAAGTTCCGATGGAAAATATGATCTATCCATAAGGGGAGTTTTGGTCCAACCATGAACCTATGTCTATCCAAGAAACCTTATGCCTATGATTAGTTTTGTGTTTCGGTGTTTTCATGCTTATCCAATTAGTAGAAGATGAGAAGGGGAAAAATATAAATGCGAAAACCTAAATCAGAGGTCTCTATATGCTTCTCTGAAGGAACAACCTCTTCTTCTCTGAATAAGTTAGGATCACTCTTCCGCCCAAAAATAAAAAAATGTTGATGCATAATCCTCTTTAAAATTAATAAATAAAGGTGAAATAAAAGAAATGATTCCTACGCCGAGAGGTGAAGCAAGAAACTCCCCCAGGGTACTGTCCAGACTCGCTGATAGTGGAGAAATTATTATGTTCTTGCATGACTCCATTAGCGTAATGTCTGGGCCTGTTGGAAGTGGAGAAACATCAAAAATGAAAAATTATACTCTGAAAATATTAATCTCGCGAGCTACACTACCCTTCCTAACTCAAAACATTGTGATACCACTAAACATTATGTTGTGCTCAACTGAGAAGGAATAAAGGGGATTATGTCTATTCATGGGGTAAGTGGGGAGACCAAAGTAATATGCATGATGAATCAGTACTACTTGAAGAACCAAGGCCCTGCACAGAAGAAGTTAACTGAGGCAAAGAAGCTGGAATTCTACCAATGTGTCACCAAGTGTTGTAGTTGCTACAACACCCGCCAAAATTTTGGCTTGCACTCAATTTCAGATCCTTCCTTGGTATTACACGTTGTTTTCGCAAACACTGAAACTCATTTCATGTACTTTCTTGAAGTATTATTCTCCCCTTTGCAAGTTAGGTAAATTGTCATCTTTTCACATGATTGGATGTCACACAATGTGTAGAAGCCTATTCTGGTGGTTTCAAGGGTCTATCTTTGTGAATATGATTTGACCATGTAAACATTTGTCACACTTATTCACAAAGGTTTAAGCATTGTCACACAAGTGTCGTCATAGTCGTTGCAAAGTGGATCTTAAGTGTCGCACTTGTCGTAACTTGTCATAAAGTTGTTGCACAGAGGGAAATGCATTATTCATGTGTCATGGGTGACCTATGTTTTTGTGTCGTCAAGTATTCTAAGTGTGAGATCACAGTCAAGGTCTTATCACTGTTCACATCAGTCTAACCGGTCTTACACTTAGCCATTTCTGAGAAGGATTTTTGACTAAGTCAATTGGCTTCACTTGGCCTCCATGAACTACACATTGTGTAATTTCCACTAGATGTGACCTTGCCCCTTGGCACTATGCAATGTTTAGTTCCTTCCTCCCAGGATTGTTGCACTACGCAGTTTTTATGCTCAAGCTCTGACCTTGGCCTCCATAATTGCACAATCCTTTCTCTCATCCTAGCCCTAACTGCGCACTACAAAATCACAAGCCTCAAGATCATTCCATAAGCTTATGAGCTATGCATTTGTGCAATTTCCCGACCTCCTTTTTCTCCTGAAACTATGCAGTATGTCCTCTCAGTGTCCACCCCTTCAAGCTATCTCACTAGTTCCCATAACTACGCAGTTTTCTCCCTCAGTCCACCCTGAACTACACATTATGTAGTCTCAAGGCCTTAATCCTAAGCACTGAGCTCTTGAACTATGCAATTGTGCAGTCACCTAGGATCATATGTCCTCCATAAATGTGTAATAGCTTGATCCAGTGCTTGTCCCCTCAACCTGTCACCCTGAGCTCCTGAATTGTGTATTTTTCTTCCTAAACCCAGCATAAACTATGCATTGCTCAATATCAAGGTTCAAGCCTCACCCCTGGCTATTGTAACTTTTCACTGTGCAGTCATTAAGTTTTCTCTCTCAAACTATCACCTGCTTCCAACTCAGTCAATGGATCAAAATGTATTATCTTAGACTAAGGGATTTTCATATTCATGTCATCTTGTCATGAGTGAATTGCAGATGCAGTTACTCTATTAGAACATGGAAATATGATGAAAAAGGAGATGAAGGAGGGAACCATGCTAAAGGAAAAACTTGTAGTTGAACACACAAACTGGTCAATAAAGAAAAGAAAAAGGGACATCAATTTGCGATTGTAACTCAACATTCAAGATCATTGAAGATACCTTATCACCAAGTCATATAGAGGTGAAAACAAGAGCATATTCAAGTAGACAGTCAAAACTCAGTAGCAGCAGTGGCTTAACATTTCCATATCCTCATGTAGTCCATGTCAGTAGTGTCATTTCATGTCATAGGTAATCACATACCACACCTTGTGGCCAATGATGTAAGATATGTATTGTAAAGTGAAAGTTTAAAGGACATGTGTAGAATACTGTTGGGTGTGGGATCCCCCCAAGGCATGTTTTGGGGCTTAAAGCCAAAGTTTTGACTAAGTCCATTGTAAAGACTCCATGATTTGTGGGCGTGGAGCGCGAAGTCATAATAGAGTCATAAGGTTGTCTACCCTTGTTTTTGTAATGCAATGTCAGTTTGAAAGATCTACCCATGGTCCACGGACCATGGGATTGTATAAATAGAGAAAGGGTCTAAGTGTATAAAGAACAATGGATCAATGAATCTAAGGAGTCCATGAATCATTGAGTTGAAGTGCAAGTTCTATATTTGGGTCGTAGAGTAGGAGAAGGCTCTGCAGTTGAGTGCACAGAGGCCTAGTAGTCTGCAGCTAAGTGCGCAGACCCCTGCAACTGAGTGCGCAGAGGCCTAGTAGTCAGCAGCTGAGTGCGTGGACCCCTGCAGCTGAGTGTGCAGGGCAAGTCCAGTCTGTAACCATTGGAAGCATTAATAAAGAGAAGTTTTACCATATTTTTGTGTATCTTTTCCTGCTCTCTGCATTATTGGGCATGAATTGAAAGTTTACTGTTTATTTACTACGCGAACTTATACAAATGTGTTGAGTAAGTGAATATAATACAAGGTATCTATTTATGCAAAGTTAACTAATTGTTATAAGAAGATAAGTAAGATCAATGGTGTGACTTGGGGAAATAGTGCAGATCTCTACTCCAGCAGCGTGGAAGCCCCACAACCACTAGTCAAGGTTGCATGAAGGAAAATATAACAAGCCTCACAGGTCAGGAAAGTGCACGAAGTAACCTGTGTGAAGGTATTCATAGTTGGACTAAATCAACCCCTCAGACATATCAAGGGTGCGGAAACCTGGTTCCAACACCCCCCCATACTACTTTAGGTGAGGCCTTAGTCCACGCTCCATGGATTGTTGCCAAAAGGGCCAGTAGTACAAGGTTTTGTTTGGCTAATTAACTCCAAACCTGGGTCACACCCCAACAAGCCAACAAATGGTTCCGTTGCTAGGACCAGGATCTGCATAGAGATGTATGATGTTGTATCATTGGAATCCAACTAAGAAAGAAATTTAAGATTGGTTGGATAGGAGAATTCATGAGTTCACAGTGTAGGAGAATAGAAATCTGCGACTATCAAAAGAGGAGTGGTTAGACTACTACATGTACAAAAAGATCCAGGAAATTTTCTTCGCATATTTCCCTACTAAGCTATACAAGTGGATCGCGAAACTAGAAGATAGCCAAGGAAGGTGCAAGCTCGATAGTACTATTGTGTGGACCCTAGAGTTGATGCGAAGATTGGAAGCATTGGAGGATAAGGTCTCACACGCTGTTGATCAGTGGCTTGATTGAATTATAGGAGGGTTAATTACTAAGTTCGTGGTAGATACTTCATTCAGCGATACTGAGGTAGAGCGATGCTTCCTCAAAGGACCGTGAGGTAAGTACGTTAATTCTATGAACACTTGGATTAAAATGCTACTGTGTGAAAAGTAGATTATGCAAATACATTGATGTTTGGGGCTACACGAAGTGGGAGAATTTACAGAAAAGAAGGTAGTGTAGAACTAGAAACTAGCCCCTTGATTTCACCTCCATGAGGGGATGAGGAAGAGCTCGTGAAGGTCTCACCAAGAAGTGAAACCTATTTTATAAGGTAGAGGATTTTGCGCATACCACCCCCACCCACACCACCGCTAGTTTCACCACCTTCACCCCCATCTTTGCCCATACCGCCTTCGTTGCCACCACGAGTCAATACGGCAAGCGCGATAAAGTTGTCGGTGTTCAAGGGAGTAGGAAATGAAGATCCAAACCAGTTTTGGTTCATGATAAAAGTTGTATGGGTAGTGCAAGAACTACAGATGACAATATAAAGAAAGCAACATTGGTTAGTGCTCTGCAGTATCACACACTAACCTGGTACTTTAAGTATTCTCATGATAATATGAATGTGGGGATCACAGACATCCAAATTGTGCTAAACAGAGAATTTAGCAAGCTGAAGTCAGAGGCAAAGTCAATCATTGGGTTCAAGGAGATCACGATGCTACTAGGTGAGACCCCCTAGGAAGTTTATCAGAGACTGAAGTTCATAATTCGCGAAGCTAATATGACTTTTATGGATGGACAACACCACGAATGATTTGTAGCATTGCAAACACTGCATTTAAGAAATGTGCTATCACAACAGAGGCTAATAACTCAGGCAGAGGCTTGGAGATCACGATGAGGCTGCATGAAACCCCGGTACAGGATCCTAACTTGGGAGTTCAACAGATCCATGTGTAATTAAGAAACCTATGCCTTGAGATGCAGAGTCTGAAACAAGACAGGACAACTCGCCCGGAAGTGCGCGATGAGGTATGGTGTGTTAAATTTAAGGGTTAGGGTCATGATAAGGACCACTTCTCGGTGTTCACAAATTACCTCGTGGGAGGATGACTGATGCCGTTAAGACCGGAGGCCCAAGTAGGACCTAGCGCGATGCCTGCGTTGTGGTGCACGATTTGTCAAATAGGAGGAAAGCATGTTACGGACAACTGCCATTTGTTGCAGAAGTACACACAGAATTCGTAACAGTTGTTCTGTAATTTCTGTAGGTCAGTAGGACACGTGAGTGCACCTGTAGAAGTTATGAGCTGATGATGGATAGGAATCCCACCTATTATCACTCAGAAGCTTTCCCTAGAAATTATTAAAAGAAGGAATAAGCTGAGGTAACCACAAACCAAATCTTTTAGACTTAGGTTCTAGATAACCTAAGTCCAAAGAGGGTTCTCTCTTTATAATTTAACTTTGTTTTTTATTATATTTTAGGCTAGTTCTTAGTGTTCATGAGGATTTTGATTTTGATTGAAAGATGGGTGGTGGAATTCTTGGAACAGATGGATAGAGCTAGGTTCTTTAAGCCATTGGGATATGGAGTCAATCAAAGGATAGCTTAACTGGACCAGATCATTAAAGGGTTTGTTTATAGGGTAGGCTAGCTAAGAAAAAATCAAATCTTCAAAGGGCTGATGGATGGAATGATTCTAACTAGGGTAAAAGGGAAATGAAGAATCCTTAGATCGGGATTAAAATGAGGAATATAAAGTGATCATCAACAAAGAAAAATTAAGAATTATTTGTTACGTAGACCACAGGGAGAAACTACAGAAGTAAGGTAGCATTTAAGAATTCCCTAACTAAGATAGTTTAGCAGAAAACGTTAAGAAGGTAAACAATCAAAACAGAGTGCACTAAAGCAAGTTCTAAAATATCATTCCTAGTTTACCATTCAGATTTCATAGAAACACATATGATTATTAATAAACATAAGGAAAAACAATAATACACATGAGAGAATACTTATTTGATTTTCGCTTAACATAAGAATCCTATAAAAAGTTTGAACTTTATTCCATGATATAGCAAGCCAATCCAGTCTTGATACAATAACACTTTGATTTTAGATACAAGTCTACAGAAATGTCTTTGAATCCACACTAAATACTTTGAAATGAGAAGTATTTATACAAAAAATATTACAAAATATCTCATAATAGTTTGAGATTTAATTAAGGAAAAAAAAATATCTTCAAGCATGAAGATAGAGACAGATGGAAAACTGCATCATGTTGTCCCTCTTATTGTGGTAGTGCTGGTTGTTGCAGTTGAACTTAAGCCCTTTTAGGTTGGCTGATATGTGTACACTGGAATCATATTTGTCTTTGGTCTTTAACTGATACTCTTTATCCTATTACTCTTTGACCTTGTTTCTCTTTGACCTTGTTTACCTGTTTCATCTAGCTGCCATTTAGATTTATTATGGTAACTTATAGTAAATCCATCATCTTTTCCCACCATTCATCTTCAGGTAATTATACTTTAAGCATCCTTCTATATATCTCATCTACCTCAGTGTATTTGGAAAAAATTGGCTTTGTGACAAATAGGTGTTTCACCTCATGCTCTAGGAAAAATAGATTTTCTAAAGTATCATATAATACTTTCCCAGTTGGAAATTCTTTGATTCCTCAAGTGCTTGCTTATTCCTTGGATGATTTCTTTAATCTGTCCACATAGTCCAATTGGGTCATAAGTTTGTCATTGATGACCATGTGACTTGAATGGCCTTTATCTCTCAAAATTTGAAACTTTCCCATGAATCTGTCAATTCCAACCTGCATGTTATGGCATTTTCCCTCCAGGTTAAGCATAAGGTTTCTTTTAGAAAGAACCCTTTTGACTTCAATGATGGCTTCAGTTCTGTCTTCCACGCCAAGCTCATTTAGTTCATGCATGTTCTTGCTATTCAAGAAATGGATGAGTTGATTAGCATCCTCAGGTTGGTCTTCTAGGTCTTCCTTTACCTTTTGTATTGCTTCAGTGGCCACTTTCACCAGTTCCATTTGCTCAAATATTACTTGAATTAATGGCCAAATATCATTGATAGAGTCAATGATCTTGGCCCAGAGCATCTCCTTAGTTTGTCCTAGTAGATTTTGTAGAGTTTGATCCTTCTCTAGGACCTTAATCTTCTCACCCATCCTTAGGGCTTTCTGTGTTTCTTCTCTTTGTTGTATTTGGGAAAGCTTGTAGTCAATTTCTAGGCTTTCCACTTTCTCCTTAAGCCTCTTAAGCTATGTTGCCTGGATGGACATTTCCACCATGACTTTTACTAACTCTGTTGTATTTTTTGTTGAGGAACCTGCTGTTGTTGACTCAGTTGTGACTGGTAGTGTTGTGGCAGGTGGAGATGTTGGTGCCAAGGATGCCACCAGTGTTGAGGGAACTGTAGTTGTTACTGTGGGAATGGAAGCTATAGAAGTGGTGGCTAGTTCACTTTGATTGGACTCAATCAATGTGTCCAATTATTTCTTTGTTTCTTTTAACTGGTCATTTAGCTTGAGGACTAAGTCCATAAGCTCCTCTTGTCCTTTTTGGGTCTCTAGGACCTCTGTTGTCTGTGGGTGATGCAATGGTGGAATCTTTAGTTGCTTCTTCAAAGCATCTATGTCATCATTTTTCTTCTTGAACAATCTTTTAGTGGCCTTCACATCTTTGGGATCATGTCCCAACTCCATGATTAAGTCCACCAAGGACTTGATTTTGGTGTCCTTTGCCTATGAAGAGGCCTTTACTAATTGAAATTGAGCTGATATGTTATTAAGGGAATTCTATAGTTGGTGAGCTATGATGGCTTTCTCTGTCAAGGTGGAGTAAATCATCTCCCCTGTTTGTTTGTGAAACTCAATCTGGTTAATAGGATGTATGTCCTTTGCTAGCACTTCAAAATCGATTTTCTGGAAATCAACTTCTGTCCTTGGTTGTGGAGTAGTGGGCTTCATAAATGTCATCTGCATTTTTCCCTCTTTCACATCATAGGCTGACATTAGCCTTGTCTGGTTTGTAGGTGCCATCTTGAGGTACTATGCGTAAGTATAGGATTTTAGCCTCCCATTCTCGACCTTTATACCCTTGTACCTTTCTCTAATATCTTGATCCCTGTCAGCTAGAATCCTAAAGGAGGACACTTCAACACTTTGTTGCCTTTCCAACATCTGAGTGTTTGATGTGGAAGGTTCCAGTGTGCCCCCAGAAGGAGTGGCAGGCCTACTTCTTTCTTTCTTTGTGCTGGTGGCCCCCACTTTTTCTTCTGTGAATTCCTGTTACAACATAGGATTTAATCTTTGCCTTTTGACTAGGTTGGTTTCTGCATATGTTTGTATAGTTTCTCTGCCTGATGTAGTGGCCTCCTCCCTATTCCTTTTGAGGATTTTCTCCTCATTTAGAGGAGTTTGCAAGTTAGGGGGAGTACTTATAGTGGGCTGTTGTATACTTATTTGACCTAATTCCTCTGATAGGTCTGGTTGTTCTGGTTCTTTCTACCCCTGAGATTCTTCTTCTATATGAGATTCACTTTGTACATGTGATTCTCCCTTGGCTTGTGATTCGGTTTGTGCTTGTGATTCTATTTGGGCTTGAGATTCTCTTGGCAACTGCAAGAAAGAACCTTCATCAAGCCTTTTCTCTAAATCAATTAGAGAATTTTCAACTGCTACTTCAATGCTATCCCTATCTACTAAAGTATTCTCCACCCATTCCAATTGGTTTGGATATTTCTCCATCTCGGGGATTTGGTGGTGAATGTAGGGAGCCATCTTGTTTTTATATCTCCTGTTGCAAATGAAGTCACAGGGGTCATTTCTCGACATGAAGCTTTGTTTTATTTTGAGTCTCTGAAGGAATTCTTTTGCTTCTTTTCCAAGTTCTCTGCTATTACATACAAAGGGGCCTAGTTGATCCTTGATTCTAAGCTGGGACTCTTTTTGGCCTTAACAAAATGTAACTCATATGAGTTGATTATTTTCCTGTAGTACTCCATAGCAAATAACCTCATTGGGAGGAATCTAAGTAGTTTATATGGGGCCAACTCAGAGCCATAGATCCTAATTTCCGTGTGATTTTGGTACAAGTACCAATCTCCCACTTTGTGTTTTTTGATAGCTACAGGATCCTCCTGATATCTGAACTGATTCTTGGAGGAGGACTTCCTAGCAGCATGGTCACTACTGGATGTACAAAAAGATCAATGAAATCTCTGTATGGATATGGGGAATCATGCTTATGTATCACAAGAGTCCAAAAAATTACTGACCTAGGATGACCTTTTGGTATAAAGATTTTGGAGAGTGAATGGGAACTTGTCAGCTTGATAGTATAAGAAAAGGTGGTACAAAACTCAAGAATACTTAAACACTCTTTCATTACTCATTCTCAAAAATTGTTCATGCATCCTATTAGCTATGTATTTGGCATAGTCATATAATACAACAGGGGGCTGTCTTGGAGTGAAAATGGACATGAAGGCTAAAATGATTTCATTTATGTACTCACTGGTGGTATAGCCTAAAGAGATCATTTCTATTATATCCTGACCAAATGGGGAAAATATGGTAGCCACATATGGAGGGGGTTCTGTTGGGATGCACTTTTCCTCCATGATGAAGGTCTAAAGCATTTCAACAATCTTGGCAGTGGTAAGCTTGGGAAATTTGTCTAGTAGGTCTCCAATTGAAATAGGGGTTAAGTACTGCCCTAATTGTAATTGTAGTATTTCATTGATTGACTCAGCAGTGATGGTGAAAAGTATGGTGTGGTCAGGGGACATCACTGCCCTTTGACTGGGAATGTAGTTTTCATGGCAATAATGAGCAATTTCAAGGAAACTGTGCACCTTAGGGAATTGATACTTGGGCAAATTAGATTACCACAGACCTATTTTATCAGCTTGGTTTAGGTATTGGTCCTTGTATCGATAGTACAGTTTAACAGGGGATTCAAGGAAAGAGGTGTCCTTGATTTGGAAATCTTTATCAGCAAGGGGAAGGTGGTCCAGGTCCAAGTGAGGAATAATAATTGGCCTGACATCCATGGCAATAGGGGTAGCCATTCTTAGCTTGTGGATTTAAGAATAACGGGAAAGTAAATTTTTCAGTTTTTGAGATAATGGGGGTTCAATTCCAGGTGGGTTTTATGCTACTAAAGTTCCCTTTAATTTCAATTAAGAAAGCTTTAGATACTGGTTCGGAAATTAATAGGGCTTTCAATGGATTCTGGCTTAAATACCTAGAATTGTTGAGAACGGGGTGTGAACCAGGTAAATGACAATTCTGAACGGTTGAGAAGGCTGCAATCAGGCTGGAAGGCAATCTAGGAGCTTTTAGCATCTTTAGAGTGTAGGTGTACGTGGGTTGATAGCTTTTCAATGTTCACAGGTATGTGCATGGAAAATTACAGCTAAAACGATAAAAACAAAGATTTGGGGCTTTTTTGCATTTATGCGCAAAATGTCAATTTGGCGGACAATGACCATTTTTCGCATAGCAGGATGAACAATGATGGTTTTGGTGGGTAGCGGGTTGGTGGTAAGTGGTTTATTTTGCACAGCCTTTGGGCACTTGGCAGTATTGGCGAGAGGCCACCTAATTTCACTCATCAAGCATCACATCACCTCGGGGGCCTGGTAGAAAACAACCTATTTTGGGCAGGCATTGTTCGGATTTCGGGCCCTTCCGAAATCAACGTGGGTCATCGGATGGGGAGGGGGGAGATCATGCAGTGATCGGGCATGGGAGTTGCACGGAGGGTAATGGAGGGGCCTGACAGGCAATTAATCACGGTGGTTTTAGTTTAACGAGGGGTTAAGGCGGGGATTAAAATATCAGACGAGATTTGATTGGTTAATGGGTTGACTTTAATTAACCGCATATTGATTAATTATTTCATTTGTCAAGGTTGGGTAATATAAATTTTATATTTCAAACTTAGGGGTAGGTATATTAATATTAAGGGGGTTTAATAAAATATACGGGAAAGGGTTTTTTTTTGGGAATTATCATATAAATAATGTTAATAGTTAATATGAATTGTGGGGGACAATTGAAGTGGCGCAAAGCATAATGTATTTTTGTAATTTTGCTTTTTACATAGAACATTATAACTTAGGCTAAGTGCATTTTTGTGGGTTTTTCATAAAAAGGGGTATCCAAGGGGGTAATTGCTTTTCCTTAGGAAAATGGTGTTTTGACCTTAGGAAAAGGGAATTATTAGGGGAAAATGAATGAATTGAAGGGGGTGAATGTTTCTGAGGGGAGTTTAGTACTCAAGATCCATAAGTCATTGGGCTGAGGGTTCGGTCCCTCCAGAAGTTAGAAAAATGCTCTGAGCCCCTTTGACGTAAGATTTTGGATACTTCAAACTTGTTGTGGAAAATTAGTTAAGTAAAGGGTGAAATGGGTGAAGGGAAATTAGTTAATTTGACTTTGTGAACTTTATGCCAGTCCAATTTCTCCTTCATACTTAGAACTTTCATGATGAGGGTGATCAATATGCTTTTATCTAACAGTCATCACAATTATGCAACCTTTCTTCTACTTACCCATCTACTCATCCTACCATTTTTACTTCTCTTTATTAGGGTGCATTTAAACTAGAAAACCCTTATCAAATATTTTCTTTTCTTTACAATGGTAATCTAACTAAATCTAACCTTATTACATCCAAGGGATCAGATTAAACAGTTGAGCTCCTTTTTATTTACTCTACCTAATCTATTTATCTGCCAAGATTACACTATTTGGTTAGATTTTCATTCTCTATCTATAAACATGAAATTAAAACATGAAATAGCCAAGTTTAAACATTTTGACTATCATGGATTGTGGCATAGGTTACAAAATACACACAATCATTTATTTTGCATAAAAAGTAAATAGTAGTGGTATTTTGACTAGCACATTTTCATGGTATTTTCTTTTCTTGGGGTTCATATTTTCATCTTTTTTGACCTTTTTATTGTTTTTTTTCCTTTGAATTTTCTTTGAGGACATACCCTCTTTACATTTTTTAATTTTTTGAAATGGAAAACATTTGCAAAAAAGAAAAGGTATGTACATATTATAGATTTATTCTCAACCATTCAAAAATTATGACTCCTATTAGTATAGGAACTTAACAGTGGCTCCACTTGGGGATGGCATTTCCTTGTGAAATTTCAAGAACTTGTAGATCAATGGCCTTCTGGATTTCTATGATATCACTCTGCAACTTTTCCCTTTCACCCTTTTGCCTTATTGCTATTTATGACAGTAAAACCTTTGAAGCTTAGGGCCTTCTCTTTAGGCTTGAACTCCAAAGATTCACTATCCAATCAACTTTAGACTTTGAAAACAGAATATGTACAAATGTTTAGTGGAATCAGTAACTAGGTTCAATGCAGTGTTTAAGAATTCGACCATTAAGTAGTCCTCTTTCTGCTTCTATGCCATCCAAATCCTTCAGGAAGAAAGCATTATTACCTCTGAATGCATAGATGATATATGGGCCTTTCCATAGGAAATCAAATTTCCCATGTTTACCTTTATCCTCTTTTCTTGAGTCCCACTTTAAAAATTTATCTCATAGGTAAAAATATTCTGCCTTAGTCCTTTTGTTAAAAGCCTTTTTAATCCTTTCTTTCACAACTTGAGATTTGATGTACACTTCTTCCCTGGTCTGCTGCAAGTGAATTGTTTGGTTTATTTTCCTTTGGATGTCATTTGGTTCAACCTGCAATTCTTGGAGCAACTTCATCACTAGTGTTCCCAAGGAAGGTGGGAAAACAACTTCCATTCCATAAACTAACTGATAAGGACTTGTACTAATGGATTTCTTTGTGGTTAGCCTATCTGCCCATAAGGAATTCACTAGCTTCTTGTTCCATGTTTTCTTGTTGTCTTCTAACAGTTTTTTCATGATGTTTACCAGACTTTTATTTGAGGACTATGCTAGTCCATTTCCCTATGGGTAATAAGCTATGGAATGGTCCAATGTTATATGGTACTTATTACAAAAATCAATCATTCTCTTAGATTTGAAGGTTGCTGTATTATCAGTGATGATCTTGGTTGGGTACCCAAATCAAGATAGGAAATTGGATTCAAGAAAGGTTATTATAACAGTATAGATGGCTTGCCTTGATGGTATGGCTTCTATCCATTTGGTAAAGTAATTTGTAGCAATGAGAATCCATTTGTGTTGGGCAGAGGAAGGTGGGTGAATTTCACCAATGAAGTCAAGACTCCATTGCTAAAAAGGTGCTTCAACAAATATTGGTTTTAGAGGGAGGGGTAAAGTCTTTTTCTTTCCTTCAAAAATTTGGCATTTATGACATGAAGTTACAAATTTATTTACATCAAAAAACAAAGTGGACCAATAGAAACCGACTCTAAGCATCTTGTCAGCAGTGGTTTTCCAGTAAATATGTCCCCGACAGTCACCTGCATGAAACTCTTGTAACACCTTGTCAGATTCTTATTTTAATAAACAGTGAAGAAGGATGCTTTCATGATTCCTCCAAAACAAAGCATTGTCAATTATGCAAAACTTTAAAGATTTAATTTTTAAAAACATGTTTTTGGTCCTGGATAATTCAGGAGGAGCTTGTAAATTTTGTAAAACATATATGATGCCAGCATACCATGGTGATTCAATAAAGGCTTGGCTGATTGGTGGAGTCGCCATCTCCTCTCCATCATCCATTTCTGCAATAAAATTTATGTTTAAGGCCTGACAGTTCAATTCAGCCATGAGCTTGGCTAAACCTTAGCCTTTGATCAACTTGGTTGGCTTGATTTCTAGGTCATACTCTAATATAGTAGCTATCAATTTCCCTCTCTTTCCATCTAGACTATCCTGTGTTAGGATGTCCTTAACTACTGCATTAGGGACATATGCTATTATATGAGAATATAAAATGTAAACTCTAAAATCTTTGATAGCTTTGACCAAAGAAAAATGTTTCTTTTCCATTATAATGTATTTTAAAGGGGCATCTCTCAGGGATTTGCTAAAAAAGGCAATAGATTGTTCATAACCCTCATCATTCTTCTGCAATAGGACTGAAACAATTGTGTGTTCTAAGGCAAAAGAGAATATAATGAAATCCCTATCAAACTTTGGACTAATCAAAACTAGTGTTTTTGTTAAGGCTAGCTTAATATCTTCAAAGGACTTCTTAGCCTCAACTGTCCATTTTATGGTCGAATCTTTCTTTAACATGTTATTCAATGATCTAATTAATTTTCATAAGTTAGAAATAAATCTCCTAAGAAAGTTTATTTTTCCTAAAAAGGCTTGTAATTCTCTGATGCTCCTTTGATGTTGTATCAGTAAAATGGCTTCAATTCTTGTAGGGTCTATTCAAATACCATCTTTAGAGATTATGTGGCCTAACAATTTACCCTCTTCTAACCCAAATAAATATTTTTTAGGATTTAGAGAAATTCCATATTTCCTACATTTGATGAAAACCAACCTTAGATGATCTAAGTGTTGTTTATCAGATTTTGAGAATACAGTGATATCATCTAAGTATATTACTAGGAAGTCATGGATTTCCTTGGCAAAAGCTATATCCATAGATCTTTGAAAGGTGGCCCCTACATTATTTAACCCAAAAGACATCTTCACATACATGAATGTGCCCAAGATGTAGTGAATGTAGTTTTTTCCTAGTCATCTGGGTGAACTAAAATCTTATTGTACCCAGAAAACCCATCCAATAATGAGATCCTAGTTGACCCTACTACCCTCTGTAATATATGATCCATTTTAGGGAGAGGGTAATTGTCTTTAAGTGAAACTTTATTAAGATTCCTGAGATCAACACACAGCCTAATCGCACCAGTATTTTTCCTTGTGGGCACCAAATTTGAAACCCAATCAGAGAATCTAACTGGTGCTATTATCTTGGCTTCATACATTCTTTTGATTTCCTTTTCAATAGAAGGCAATAGAATAGGATTAATCCTCCTAAACTTCTGCCTAAAAGGTTTATGGTTTTCTTTTATGGGGATAGTGTGTTGTATTATTCTAGTCTCATAGGATTTGAGATCCTCATAACTCCAAGAAAAAAATCTTGGAATTCCTTCAGCAGTTCTATGTATTTCACTTTTCAGTAGGAGGTAAAGACTTTGAAAGTTTTATCAATTTTGGATTTTCCCCGGCCCCTATATTGCACTCCTCTATATCAGATTTTAAGGGTTCCATATTTGGTTTTCTAGGGACATCATTTGAATCAAACAAGTCTTCCAAAGGAGTTAATCCTTTGGGTAAAAAGTTGTCTTTGAGATTAATGATTTCATAATCTTCGTTAATTATTTCTTCAACTTCAACTTGCTTTAGGTTTTGAATATCTGATTTTGCAAACTTTGTGCGATGGAATCTATCTGTCTCTTCATCTTCTAATTTGTTAATTTCTATTTTATTTGTAAAATCAAGATCTAATGTTATGTCAGTATCTATGTTGCTATTTACAAATCCTTCCTCTAAAGTTAAAAAATTGTTTATTTGTTGATCATTAGCAAACACTTTCCAGTTTTTTAAGTTGTCTGGGATAGCAGGCCTGTGCCTAACCTCAGCAGTACACTGATGGTTAGGTTGAAATGGTAACTTACAAGTGTTGGCAACATTGCTAAACTATGAGCTTGCATATTATGTTTCCTTGGAATGACTGCAAGCTTAGTTTCTAAAAAAGTGTTCAATATTTCTACAACTATTCCTCCATAAAACTTAATCTAGGGCTTTTAGTCATATATACAACATTAATTTGTTTGATAACCAACTCAGAATTTCCCATAATAGAAACTCTTATGGATCCTAACCTTTTAACCAATTTGAGACCTAAAAGAAGGGCTTCATACTTAGCCATGTTGTTGGTGCATTTGAAATTCAGTCTGTAGGCATGACCCTCTGAGTAATCATTCTCTAAATTGTAAATCCACACTCCTGCTCCTACTCCTAATTTGTTCACTAATCCATCAAATTCAAGATGCCATAGTATTTCATGTTCATAATTCTTACTGTCTGGGGGGACAAAAATATTCTCTGATTAAGGAACCTTGATCATCTTTTCTATCTAAAAACTCTACTGTAACTGCAATTTATTTTGGTTCTGAAATAATGTTATTGAAGTAGTTTCCTGTGTTTGTTCAACATTGTATAGAATAAAAGAATCGATGTCCGAATGCATGGAATATATAGGAAAGTTTTGAGGCCTAGCCTGGCTAATCACTACATATTTCATTAGGGTCTCTCTGTACAGTTTTTTAGGATGTCCAAAGACTAAAATTGTGGCATATGACATGTCAAGTTGTAAAGATCCTTGGAGTTTAGCCCCCCATGATCTATACAATAACATGCCATATTTATGTGGTATATCAGCAACAACTACGTCCATGAGAATAGTCTTAGCAGGGTATTGTACTAGGGAAACACACAGGTCTTTGATCAACCCTAGGCACTTTGTAAGGCCTAGTGATATCTAAGTTCAACTTTTCCATAAGAGATTTAGGCACTAAATTATGTGAATCCCCAGAATATAACATTGCATTGTGTAAGATCTTATCATGAATTTTAAGGATGATATAAAAGGGTGGTATCCCTCCTTCTAATGGTTTTCCATTAACACCAGGACCGAAAATAAGCTTATGCTGATCATCAAATAAGTTAACGAAGTCTTCATTCTCAACGAAGTTTAAAGATTTGCTTATTTGAGACATGTAAGTTTCATTTTTAATTAGTGCTGTTAAGGGGACTGCTATTTTTAACTTAGCCACCTCTACTCCCAAATTGAAAGGCAAAGGGGCTTTCTCTATCTGAGGATTTGGAATTTTCATCGTAGGATTTGGAGTAGGTTGGTCTTCTTTTTCTACATTTGAAGTCTTCTTCTTTGGATTTTCTAAGGTGACATTTGGAGTTTCTTCCACTGTCTCCTTGGAGGGGATTGAAGTGGATGGTTGATTATCGGGGGGTTGGTCATTAGTTATATCTACAATGGTGGGACCAGAAGGATTCCAATTTGGTCTAGAGAGGATTTGGAGAGTTTTTGTAACTGGAACTAATTTAATTTTCTTAGGTTGATTTGGTACTTCTTTCTTATTTTGGTCAGGAGTATTAGTGTTCTTTTTACTCCTCAAATTGTACTGTGTGTGCACTTCGAAGATAGCAGAATCATACCCTTGCTTGTAATCGAATGATTCTCCTCATTAGTCTGCAACTGCTGAAGCATGTGCAATTCCTGATCATCTTGAGTCAAAAAGATAGTTTCCTCCTCATCTAATCCCATTATTTTAATTTGGATGTCTTGTTCAAGTTCTTCTAAATCAGAAGTTTCAGCATAGTTTTCTTAAAAAGGAGGCCTAATATTTTGGTTAGGTCCATTTTTTCCAGTGTTCTAATTTTGATTCCTTCTAAAGTTTGGATTTCTCACTGGAGGAGTCTATTGTTTATCCCAATGAGGCTTCCTTTAGATGTTCTCCATCCTATCCATTAGCTTTTCCACTCCTTTAGCTAAGGCATCTATCTTAAGGTCTGCGAAACTAGAGATTCTGGGGTTGATCCCTAGTATGGTTTCCACTATGTTATCACTCAAAAGTTTTCCCTAGAAGTTATTAAAAGAAGGAATAATCTGAGGTAACCACAAAAAAAATATTTTAGACTTAGGTTCTAGCCAAAATAAGTCCAGAGAGGGCTCTCTCTTTATAATTTAACTTTGTTTTTTATTAGATTTTAGGCTAGTTCTTAGTGTTCACGAGGATTTTGATTTTGATTGAAAGATGGGTGGTGGAATTCTTGGAACAGATGGATAAAGGTAGTTCTTTAAGCCATTGGGCTATGGAATCAATCAAAGGATAGCTTAACTAGACCAGTTCATTAAAGGGTTTGTCTATAGGGCAGGCTAGCTAAGCAAAAAGCAAATCTTCAAAGGGTTGATGGATGGTATGATTCTAACCAGGGTAAAATGGAAATGAAGAATCCTTAGACCGAGATTAGAATGAGGAACAAAAAGTGATCATCAACAATTAAGAATTCTTTGTTACATAGACCATGGGGAGAAAATATGGAAGTAAGGGAGCATTTAAGAATTCCCTAACTAATATAGTTTAGCAGAAAACATTAAGAAGGTAAACAATCAAAACAGAGTGCACTAAAGCAAGTTCTGAAATATCATTCCTAGTTTACCATTCAGATTTCATAGAAACATATATGATTATTAATAAACATAAGGAAAAACAATAATACACATGAGAGAATACTTATTTGATTTTTTTCTTAACACATGAATCTTGTAAAATGTCTGAACTTTATTCCATGATCCAGCAAGCCAATCCAGTCTCGATACAATAACACTTTGATTTTAGATACAAGTCTACAGAAATGTCTTTGAATCCACACTAAATACTTCGAAATGAGAAGTATTTATAAAAAAATATTACAAAATATCTCATAATAGTTTGAGATTTAATTAAGGAAATAAAAATATCTTCAAGCATGAAGATAGAGACACATGGAAAATTGCATCATGTTGTCCCTCTTGTTGTGGTAGTGCTGGTTATTGCAGTTGAACATGAGCCCTTTTAGGCTGGCTAATATGTGTACGCTGGAATCATATTTGTCTTTGGTCTTTAACTGATACTCTTTATCTTGTTACTCTTTGACCCTGTTTCTCTTTGACCTTGTTTACCTATTTCATCTAGCTGCCATTTAGATTTACTGTGGTAACTTGTAGTAAATCCATCATCTTTTCCCACCATTCATCTTCAGGTAATTATACTTTGAGCATCCTTCTATATATCTCATCTACCTCAGTGTATTTGGCAAAATTTGGCTTTGTGACAAATAGGCGTTTCACCTCATGCTTTAGGAAAAATAGATTTTCTAAAGTGTCACATAATACTTTCCCTGTTGGCAGTGCTTTGATTCCTGAAGTGCTTGCTTGTTCCTTGGATAATTTCTTTGATCTATCCACATAGTCCAATTGGGTCATAAGTTTGTAATTGATGACCATGGGACTTGGAAGGCCTTTATCTCTCAAAAATTGAAAGTTTTCCATGAATCTATCAATGCCAACCTGCATGTTATGGCATATTTCCTCGAGGTTAACCATAAGGTTTCTTTTAGAAAAAACCTTTTTGACTTCAATGATGGCTTCAGTTCTATCTTCCACAACAAGCTCATTTAGTTCATGCCTATTCTTGCTGTTCAAGAAATGGATGAGTCGATTAGCATCCTCAGGCTGGTCTCCTAGGTATTCCTTTTCCTTTTGTATTGCTTCGGTGGCCACTTTCACCAGTTCTGTTTGCTTAAATATTACTTGAATTGATGGCCAAATATCATTGACAAAGACAATGATATTGGCCCAGAGCATCTCCTTAGTTTGTCCTAATGGTTTTTGTAGAGTTAGATCCTTCTCTAGGACCTTATTCTTCTCACCCATCCTTAGGGCTTTATGTGTTTCTTCTCTCTGTTGTATTTGGGCAAGCTTGCTGTCAGTTTCTAGGATTTCCACTTTCTCCTTATGCCTCTTAAGCTCTGTTGCCTGGATGGACATTTCCTCCATGGCTTTTACTAACTCTGTTTTCTTTTCTGTTGAGGAACCTGTTGTTGTTGATTCAGTTATGACTGGAAGTGCTGTTACAGGTGGAGCTATTGGTGCCAAGCATGTTTCCAGTGTTGAGGGAACTGCAGTTGTTACTATGGGAATGTCAACTATACAAATGGTGGCTAGTTCACTTTGTTTGGACTGAATCAATGTGTCCAATTCTTCCTCTGTTTCTTTTAACTGGTCATTTAGCTTGAGGACCAAGTCCATAAGCTCCTCTTGTCCTTTTTGGGTCTCTAGGACCTCTGTTGTCTGTGGGTGATGTAGTGGTGGAACCTTCAGTTGCTTCTTTAAAGATGTTATGTCATTGTTTTTCTTCTTGATCAATCTTTCAGTGGCCTTCACATCTTTGGGATAATGTCCCAACTCAATGATTAAGTCCTCCAAGGACTTGATTTTGGTGTCCTTTGCCTGTGAAGAGACCTTTTCTAATTGAAGTTGAGCTTATATGATATTAATGGAATTTTGCAGTTGGTGAGCTACGATGGATTTCCCTATCAAGGTGGAGTAAATCATCTCCCTTGTCCATTTGTGAAGCTCAATCTGGTCAATAGGATGTATGTCCTTTGCCAGCACTTAAACATCTTTTTCTAGAAATTGGTTGCTTTCCTTAGTTGTGGAGTAGTGGGCTTCATAAATGTCATCTGCATTTTTCCCTCTTTCACATCATAGGCTGACATTAGCCTTGTCTGGTTTGTAGGTGCCATCTTGAGGTACTGTGCGTAAGTCTAGGCTTTTAGCCTCTCATTCCTGGCCTTTATATCCTTGTACCTTTCTCTGATATATTGATCTTTGTTAGCTAGCATCCTAAAGGAGGACACTTCAACACGTTTTTGCCTTTCCAACATCTGAGTGTTTGATGTGGAAGGTTCCAGTGTGCCTCCAAAAGGAGTGTTAGGCCTACTTCTTTCTTTCTCTCTGTTGGTGTCCCCCACTGTTTCTTCTATGAATTCTTGTTCTGACACAACATTTAATCTTTTCCTTTTGACTAGGCTAGTTTCTGCATATGTTTGTATAGTTGTTATGCCTGATGTAGTGGCCTCATCCCTATTCCTTTTGAGGCTTTTCTCCTAATTTAGAGGAGTTTTCAAGTTAGGGGGAGTACTCATAGTGGACTGTTGTCTACTTGTTTGACCTAATTTCTCTGATAGGTCTAGCTATTCTGATTCATCCTGCACCTGGGAGTCTTCTTCTATATGAGATTCACTTTGTACCTGTGATTCTCCCTGGGCCTGTGATTCAGTTTGTGCTTGTGATTTTGTTTGGGCTTGAGATTCTCCTAGTTCCTGCAGGAATGAACCTTCATCAAGCCTTTTCTCTAAATCAATTAGAGCATTTTCAACTGCTACTTCTGTGCTATCCCTGTCTACTAAAGTATACTCCATCCATTCCAATTGGTTTTCATATTTCTCTATCTCAGGGATTCGGTGGTGAATGTAGGGAGCCATCTTGTTTTCTGTCTCCTATTGCAAATGAAGTCACATGGGTCATATCTCCACATGAGGCTTTATTTTAGTTTGAGTCTCTGAAGAATTTCTTTTGCTTCTTTTCTAGCTTCTCTGCTATTACATGCAAAGGGGCCTAGTTGATCCTTGATTCTGAGCTAGGCCTTCTTTTTGGCCTTAACAAAATGTACCTCATCTGAGTCGATTATTTTCCTATAGTACTCTAGAGAAAATAACCTCATTGGGAGGTATCTGGGATGTTTATATGGGGCCAAATCATAGCCATAGATCCTAATTTCTGTGTGATTTTGGTACAAGTACCAATCTCCCACTTTGTGTTGTTTTGACAGTTGCATGATCCTCCTGATATCTAAACTGATTCTTGGAGGAGGACTTCCTAGTAGCATGGTCACTACTAGATGTACAAAAAGATCAATAAAATCTGTGTATGGATATGGGAAATCATGCTTATGTATCAAAGGATTCCAAAAAATTATTGACCTAGGATGACCTTTAGTGTAAATATTTTGGAGAGTGAGTGGGAACTTGTCAGCTTGATAGTATAAGAAAAGGTGGTACAAAAAACAAGAATACTTAAACACTCTTTCATTACTCATTCTCAAAAAAATTTCATGCATCCTATCAGCTATGTATTTGGCATAGTCATATAATACAACAGGAGGCTGTCCTGGAGTGAAAATAGACATGGAGGCTAAAATGATTTCATCTATGTATTCATTGGTGGTATAGCCTAAAACACAAGAGATCATTGCTATTATATCCTGACCAAATGGGGAAAATATGGTAGCCACATATGGAGGGGGTTCTGTTGGGACATGCTTTTCCTCCCTAATGAAGGTCTGAAGCATTTCAACAATCTTGGTAGTGGTAAGCTTGATAAATTTGTCTAGTAGGTCTCCAATTGAAATAGGGGTTAGGTTTTGCCCTGGTTGGAATTGCAACATTTCATTGATTGACTCGGTAGTGATGGTAAAAAGTATGGTGTGGTCAGGGGACATCACTGCCCTTTGACTGCGAATGTAGTTTGCATGGCAATAATGAATAATTTCAGGGAAAATGTGCACCTCAGGGAATTGATACTTGGGAAAATTAGATTCCCACATACCTATTTTATCATCTTGGTTTAGGTATTGGTCCCTGTATCCATAGTACAGTTTGATAGGGGATTCAAGGATAAAGGTGCCCTTGATTTGGAAATATTTATCAGCAAGGGGAAGGTGGTCCAGGTCCAAGTGAGGAGTAGTAATTGGCTTGACATCCATGGCAATAGGGGTAGCCATTCTTAGTTCTTGTGGACTGAAAAATGGTGGGAAAGTAAATTTTTTAGTTTTTGAGATAATGGGGGTTCAATTACAGGTGGGTTTTATGCTACTAAAGTTCCCTTTAAATTCAATTAAGAAAGCCTTAGAGATTGATTCGGAAATTAATAGGGCTGTCAATGGATTCTCGCTTAAATACCTGGAATTGATGAAAACAGGGTGTGAACCAAGTAACTGACAATTCTAAATGGTTGAGAAGGTTGCAATCAGGCTGGAAGGTAATCTGGGAGCTTTTGGTATCTTCAGAGTGTAGGTGTACGTGTGTTGACAGCTTTTCAACGTTCACAAGCGCGTGCATGGAAAATTATAGCTAAAACAATAAAAACAATGATTTGGGGCTTTTTTGGATTTATGCGCAAAAGGTCAATTTGGCGAGTACAGTGAACAATGACCATTTTTCGCGTAGCGGGATGAGCATTGATAGTTTTGGCGAGTAGCAAGTTGGCAGTAAGCAGTTTATTTCACACATCCTTTGGGCGCTTGACAGTATTGGGGGCAAGCCACCTGATTCCACTCATCAAGTGCCACGTCACCTCGGGGGCCCAGTGGAAAACAACCTATTTTAGGCAGGTATTATTCGGATTTCAGGCCCTTCCAAAATCAACGTGGGTCGTTAGACGGGGAGGGGGGAGATCGTGCAGTGATCGAGTGTGGGAGTTGCACAGAAGGTAATGGAGGGGCTCGACGGGCAATTAATCACGGTGGTTTTAGTTTAATGAGTGGTTAAGGCGAGGATTAAAATATCAAACGAGATTTGATTGGTTAACGTGCTGACTTTAATTAATCGCAGAACGATTAATTATGTTGTTTGTTGGGGTTGGGTAATATAAAGTTTATATTTCAAACTTAGGGGTAGGGATATTAATATTAAGGGGGTTTAATAAAATATATGGGAAAGGGTTTTTTTTTTCAAGAATTACCATATAAATAATGTTAATAGTTAATATGAAAATTGCACGAGATAAATGAAGTGGCGCTAAGCATAATGTATTTTTGTGATTTTGTTTTTTTACATATAATATTATAACTTAGACTAAGTGCATTTTTTTGGATTTTTCATAAAAATGGGTATCCAAGGGGGTAATTTCTTTTCCTTAGGAAAATGGTGTTTTAACCTTAGGAAAAGGGATTTATTAGGGGAAAATTAATGAATTGAAGGGGGTGAATGTTTATGAGGGGATTTTAGTAATTAAGATCCATAAGTCATTGGACCGAGGGTCCAGTCCCTCCAGAAGTCAGAGAAATGCTCTGAGCCCCTTTGACTTAAGATTTTGGGTACTTCAAAGTTATTGTGGAAAATTAGTTATGTAAAGGGTGAAATGAGTGAAGGGAAATTAGTTAATTTGACTTTGTGAACTTTATGCCAGTCCAATTTCTCATTCATACTTAGAACTTTCATGATGAGGGTGATCAATATACTTTTTATCTAACAATCATCACAATTCTGCAACCTTTCTTCTACTTACCCATCTACTCATCCTACCATTTTTACTTCTCTTTATTAGGGTGCATTTAAACTAGCCAACCCTTATCAAATATTTTCTTTTCTTTACAATGGTAATCTAACTAAATCTAACCTTATTACATCCAAGGACTTAGATTAAACAGTTGATCTCCTTTTTATTTACTCTACCTAATCTATTTATCTGCCAAGATTACACTGTTTGGTTAGATTTTCATTCTCTATCTATAAACATGAAATTAAAACATGAAATAGCCAAGTTTAAACATTTTGACTATCATGGATTGTGGCATAGGTTACAAACTACACACAATCATTTATTCTGCATAAAAATTAAATAGTAGTGGCATTTTGACTAGCACACTTTCATGGTATTTTCTTTTCTTGGGGTTCATATTTTCATTGTTTTTACCTTTTTATTCTTTTTGTCCTTTGATTTTTCTTTGAGGACATACCCTCTTTACTTTTTTTAATTTTTGGAATATGGAAAACATTTAAGAAAAGCAAAGGTATGTACATATTATAGGTTTAGTATCAGTCATTCAAAAATTATGACTCCTATTGGTATAGGAACCTAACACCACCTATAGAGTTCAGGTCGAAACATGGCCCCTTGACCAGAATGCAGGAGTGGCGTGAACTAGATTTTAGGGGCATGGATGAGGCTAAGGTGGAGGAGGAGGACCTGGAAGAGGTCGCGGACAACTGATATGTTACAATTACGGAGGGCCAGGACATTATGCCCTTGATTATACGAATCGAACACGTCCATCGTGTCTGTATTGTACCTTTTTTGATCATGAGACAGAGGATCATCCCACATTGATAACAAGGCTGCATGACAAGGGAGCGCTCCAACCTCCCCCGACTCAGAACCTACAAATGATGAGGTTTAAACTGCATAAGGAAGACCCTAACATGAACATTGTGCTCCAATGTGGAATTACGATGGGGGATGATAAAGGCAAGCAACCTGAAGATATTACTTGGATTCATAAGACTCCGACGAAAGAACCAAAGTTTAATTTGGAGCGCACTAAGGAAACCTTCACAGAAGCTAGGAAGAGCTTCATTGATGCCTCCACTTCAAGAAGAAAAGACAGACCAGAGCTAGAAATGGACCCCTTGATGCTCAAAACGTTCCTAGAAACATGCATGAGCTATTGCGCGACAGCAAGGCTGTAAAGGGACTGCAAGAACTCATAAATAGATGTATTGGTAGCACACCAGGAGAACCATGTGTAGTTTGGAAGATTGGAAAGCATGCGATGAGGATGGGAAGAGAAATGAGATTGGAGAATACAAGATGGACCGAGTGATTCTAGACCTAGGATCAGACACGAATGTTTTGCCAAAGGAGACATGGGAGCACATGGGGAGGCCTATGCTGCAATGGTCTCCTATCTAGCTGCGAATGGCAAAGCAGCAAAAGATAATACCTATGGGGAGATTGCAGGGAATCACAGTGGATATTGAAGGAGCAAGCGTGCGAGTAGACTTTGAAGTGATATAGATTGTTAATGATAACAATCCATACCCTACGCTATTAGGAATCGATTGGGCCACTAACATGAATGGAGTGATTAATTTGAAGAAGCGCAAGATGATTTTGAGAAAAAGTCTCTACGTGTAGTTGTATCTTTGGACCCTGCAGAAGGATCGTGTTACATGGAGATAGTGTGCGACTATGAAAGCGACAAAGACTTAGATTGCATCTACAAGATAACCACGTGAGAGCAAGACTAGGAAAATTTTAAGGATGGAAAATTTTCTTGAAGTTTAAAAACATTGGCGAATCTCACTAATCCCTAATATGCAAACTATAAAATGTTTATTGATATATTTGTAAAACTATTCAAATTTATAATGATTTTATATATAGTCTCTATATAATGTTGGCGATTTTAAGGTAAAATAATTTTATACTATAAAATTTGGGCGAATCATCTTCTAGAAAAATTGGAAATTAGCGAATTGTTTTTGTGGAAAAATCATGGAAAATTAGCCCACTAGGCGAACATTAGACCCTAAAATTTTTCATGGGTAAATCCCACCACGGATGGAAAAATCTCATGGGAGCGTGAAAGCTCCTGTACATCAGATTCAAATGAAGAGATAAAGCGATGGCAGAACCGGTTACACGAGGTAACCATGCTAAACTACAACATGATGACAAGATCGCTGCATTGCATATCAACGGAAGTAAGTGATCTACCTACGTATGATGGGATAAGTGAGGTAGATGCCTTCCTGAATATATTTGAGAGAGAGGTTCCAAAACAACAACATTTCGAAGCTTTGAAATGGGTGCTACGCGCTACACCCGCGAGATGGTGGGGTATGCACCAAGGAAGCTTTGAGGACTAGCGTGAATGCGGGAGAATGATGTGCATGTGGTTTGGGAAGCCTCATATGTGATTAACAAACAAGATTTCCAGATGGAACAATATGCACGTGCACCTGTCCAGATGGATACAGGCATATGTTAAAAAACCTACGCGAATGCACACAAACTTCGCATTAGGAGACATGGTGAATAAGCACGTGTGGGTGAGGCAATTGCATGAACGACCCCTCGATTGGAAAAACAGAGTATGGAAAGAGTGAGTGTGTAGAAGGTTATCCTTGTAGAAGCCTTTAACGAAGTGTACGAAGTATTGAACAAGGTATATGATGTGCAACAGACTAATTGGGACTTGCACGTACCAACGATTTTGTGGGCTTATAAGACAACGTGCAAGAAACTAACGGAGCAGATGCCTCTGAGGCTGGAGTATGGAGTGAACGTTGTAATCCCCATAGAGTATAAAATTCCTAGCCAGCACATAGCAGTACCGGTAGATATGATGGCTCGCAGGGCCTTGAAAGAAGGGATTGCACAGTTGAATGAAGCAGAACTCTTGGGACCTAAGGAAGAAATCTGATAGGGTGATCTTAGGCTCCAAGAACTTATGAAAGGAAGGGTGCAATTAAGGGAGAAAAGTGCTCTGGTGGAAGTGGAAGTCAAGAAGCTAGAGGACGAAATAAAGAAGGATTTTCTTGATAAGAAAACCACGATGATAAAACAGGTTGCACACAATTACGTTGATGAATTCGGGGACTAGCACCAAGAGTTGATCAGCCTGATGCCTTAGATTGGACCGCATATTACTAAAGGGATTACCCATGGTGGTGCGCTATAGATGATATAGTGTGTGACGCGGCCAATAACAATCGAAGGTGGATGTTTTCCAAGAAATGTGATGGATGACCGGTTGAAACCATATACAGGTGGTGCGACCACCTGACTAGTCATGGGAAGTACAGTCTTAGAGCTCTAGGCAGTTGAAAGGAGGCACGAGACTATAAACTACTCTTCCCAAGAGCTATGCAATGTTAAGGCTGCATAAAGGAGCAAAGTGTCATAAGGTCCGCGACCGCGCAAGGGGGGTTACACTACTGCACGGGTTGTTTGGAAAGTGACCGTTGGAGTCACTATTCGATATGTGATGCTTGGCTTGAGACAAAATGGAGCAGGTGGTAGGCACTTAAGGCACGCTTTATGGGAAATATTTGGGAAAATTTTCTACCAAGGGAGCATTAATGGACCGGATTTGGGGAGAATGGTCGAATTCAAATTCAAATGGCACTATAAATTACAAAGGGCTTCCCAAAAAACACCAAGTGGTCATTTATGAATTTAGCTATTGTATGCCCTGTGTATTCTAAGCCAAGACCTTGTTTCCCTGTGCAGAGCCTTGATTGAGGCCCTGATTGAGTGATTAAGATATTTTTGGACGAGCAAGATGGCAGTGTGTGAAGAAGCTAGGGAAATTGCAGAGATGACCACTGAAGAGGTCGCGCAGGCCCTAACCGTAGAAGATACCCCTGAAGGCACCGGGATTGTTTTGGAAATACATAAATCACTGTGCACATCGAGACTGAAGAAAGATAAACAATCAATTATTCCAGTGCATGCATCCCCCCGAAACCCGTTGCGAACCAGATTAACTATGGAGGAAAAGGGGAAAGCAGTTAACCTAGAAAATGACGAGGAGGAAGAAGACCTTGAAGACCTCATAATTGAAGAAGATGAGGACAAGGGCATGGAGATAGAAATCAAGGCTATGCACCCTCCAACCAAGCTGCCCACGTATGTCCCCCATGGAACGGGAAGGAAAAGGTACCCAAGGACTTCGACGAGAGAAAGAGCTCTCTGCAAACTCTGCTCCTCTCAGACGATATCATTTTTGAGCGCATGCACCTAAGACGGGTGCCGAATTTTAAGTTTGAAGATTGGGATCTCACTGACCATGAGAAATTCCCTCACCTAGAGACCATGCAACTCATGAAGCCCAAGCAGAATTAGAGCTGCAAAAGTGGTTACATGGAGTTGAAAAGGCAGGGTTGCTAAACATGCTCTGGGTGTCGTATTACCACCGTGCCCCAGTAGCGATCTTCGTCATCGAGCAGCTACTCTATCTAGTGTATGGTGGGTGTTTATGGCTGGAGGAGCCCATCCCCATCAAGGACCACTTAATCCATCACATTACATAGCTCCCATGTAAAGGGGAGGACCCCGTAGACATTTCAGAGGAAACAAGTAGCGATTTGGCCATTGCGGAGGCCATGAAAAAGAAATACAAGCTGGAGAAGAAGAAAAGGGGCTACGCCATATCTAGAATCAACAACAAAGCAATCAAAGTTGGAACCTAGATACTGGCAGGTAAGCTCATGCGCAAGTGCCACGCGGATGAGGTATCCATGTCGGTGGTGGCACTTACTGAACAGTGCACAAAAGGGGTCCAGTTTAACTGGTTGAAATTTTTGTGCAAAGAGTTCCTAGAGAATATTCGCGAGGCACAGGGACAAGGAAAAACTTTTCCACTACACATGGCTTCTGCTGTCCATAATGCTGGTGGTGGGGGAATTGCCGGAGGACAGGCAGTTCCCCAAGATTGCAAGGGATCTCCCAGAGGCCGCGAAGTATGCTTCACTATGGGCCACTAAGGATGAAAACTGGATCTGTGATAGTAAGATATTTTGGGTGCTCATGGAGATGAACATCAAAATGTGGATTAATCGTAAGCTGCAGTGATCACCCACTATCTACAACAACCTGCAAAGTTTTTCAAAATTTAAAGCAGACTCTCACCACATATACCTCAGGGTGCGCAAGGACCCTGCCAAGAAGTGGAGCAAGTTACCCTTCCTAGCCACCGATGATGTGATTTTCGATGTACTAGAGACATGGCCACCGGAATGGTGCACCACAGACATCACTGTGCTAGAAAAGACTGTTGCGAAAAAGAAGAAGGTGGAGGCCAAACTGCGCATGGCATAGTTGGCAGAAAAGAGAAAGCAAGAAGCAACGATAGAAAAAGTGCAGGAGGCACATGAAGATGTGCAGATAGTACCAGATCAGAAAAGGGCCACAGCAGCAGCACAAAAGGCAGCAGAGAAGGCGCACGAGGGCCAGAGGTCACCTTCCCCTGAGCAGGAGCAGGACCAAGAGACAGAAGCAAAGGTACTGGAGGGTGGCACAAACCCACAAACAATGTAAACACAATTAAAGCACCAGCTCGAGGGAGAGCAGATGGGATCGCGCAAGAACGTCAAAGCATCTAAACTGTCTTCGACCCGATCACCCTTACTAAGGGGGATCTACATGAGATAGGTGAAAAAATGTGCGATGTCACCATAGAGGCCCTCCAGAACTTCACAGAGGAGAAACAGATTGCGTTGGGGGCCCTCTGAGTGCAGATTCAGGAGTTACAGTTGCATGCTCCTTAGGTTGGTACCCTTTCGACCAACCTCGCAGTAGGAACTATCGCAACCAAGAAAATGCTATGCGCTTGGAAAACCAACGCAATAGTGCTACCAAAAGGGGTACTATTTACAGCAAATGAAGCCTACTATCCTATGGTTAGTGCACTAAAAGTTGTCAGGATCAACATCGTTGCACTCCTGCAGAAGACACTCTATGTTCTACACGATGGGATTACTGCAGAACTCCGGGCTAGCGAGAGCCGTGTGTCACAGGTGCTGAGTGAGAAGAAGATCAACATGGGGCAATTGAGCTTGCAACGCGATGAAATCATGTCTCAGAACAAGCAGATGGTGCAGGTATTTGAAGAAGCCTGCTAGATGGTCCCCAAGTTGTCCATCCCAGCCGAAGCACTACTAGAGGCATGCTTTCGAAGATTCACAGCAGGGGTGCGCGAGGCGGGAGAAGAAATGGCTAAGGTTCAGCTGGAGTTGAACCTTCAGATAGCAAAGCTGCAGTTGAAGGCACAGTTGTCCACTCCTCCAGAAGTAAGGGAACAACGCGCCAGTACTATTACATCGAGGATGGAGGAGACCAACAGTGCAGTAAGGGACTGCATAGAATGTTGGAAGAATCATTTGAGGTCCTCACCAATTTGCAGGAGGACCCAAACATCCAGTGCTTAGAGACAAAGGTACGTGAACTCCAGTAGCAGTATGACAATGTTAAAGGGACCACGTAGATGGTGGCCCTCACTTAGAGGCTCACGCGAATACAACAGGCCAAAGCGCTTAAAGAGAAAGTAGATGCAACGCGACACAGAGAAGCAGTTTTGAGGGTGCGCGTTCAACCTTGTATAGATGAGGCCTTCGTCATCACAACAACAATTGAAGGAAAGCTTGCATAGATGCAGGGGATGTAGGAACAGATCCAGGGAAGCAGTTCCAACACCATGGTCTCAGAATAATGAGTATAGGAGATTCAGCAGGCAGCCAGTGCCCTGGCGACCTTGCAGCTATCTAAACAGAGGTGGAGGGTCTCTACATGAATATCTCCGCACCGACAGAGTTACTCGAGGGCAAGTCACGATATTTATGATGGGGACTTGTTGGGCATGGGATCCCCCCAAGTCATGTTTTGGGGCTTAAAGCCCAAGTTTTGACTAAGTCCATTGTAAAGATTCCACGATTTGTGGGCATGGAGCACGAAGTCATAATAGAGTCATAGGGTTGTCCACCCTTGTTTTTGTAATGTAATGTGATTTACCCATGGTCTGTAGACCATGGGATTGTGTAAATAGAGAAAGGCTTTAAGTGTAGAAAGAGCAATGGATTAATGAGTCTACGGAGTCTGTGAAGCATTATTTCGAAGTGTAAGTTGTGTCTTTGGGTCATAGGGTAGGAGAAGGCTCAGTAGCTAAGTGCGCAGAGGCCTAGTAGTCCACAGCGAAGTGTGCGGACCCCTACAATTGAGTACGTAGGGTATGTTGAGTCTGTAACCATTGGAAGAATTAATAAAGAGAATGTTTACCATATTTCTATGTTTCTATTCCTGTTCTCTACATTATTGGGTATGAATTGCAAGTTTACTGTTTATTTACTGTGCAAACTTATATAAATGTGTTGAGTAAGTGAATATAATACAAGGTATCTGTTTTTGCGAAGTTAACTAACTATTATAAGAAGATAAGTAAGATCCACGGTGTGACTTGGGAAAATAGTGCAGATCGCTGCTCCAGCAACATGGAAGCCCCATAACCTCTAGTTAGGGCTGCACGAAGGCAAATATATTAGGCCTAGCAGGTCACAAAAGTGTGTGAAGTAACCTGCATGAAGGTATTCATAGTTGGACTAAATCAACCCCTCAGACATCTTAAGGGTGCAGAAACCTGGTTCCAGCACCCCCATACTACTTCAAGTGAGACCTCAGTCTGCACTCCACAGATTTTTGTCGAAAGGGCCAGTAGTATAGGGATTCGTTTGGCTAATTAACTCCAAACCTAGATTAGGCCCCAACAAGCCAACAAATACAAAGAGTCATGTAAGATTAAAATTCATAGGAAGTCAAATAATCATGAGGGTAGTCAAAATGTCACAAGGAAGGGGAATTATCACCCCTTAGTTATATATACTCCTACTTTATATGAGAAAAGGACATTTTCACCTTGGCTGCTTATGCAAGGCATTCTAGAGACATATCAGTTCTTTTGACAAGCAAGGAGTGGCTCCAACACTCCACTATTGGGACTAGTGATGTACATTGTAAACATGTGTCTTAGAACTTTTTCTTAATAACAGAAGCCTTCAAGGCCAACACGTTCTTCATGCATGGATTATGAATGTTTGTAATATTATTCTGCGAATGTTTCTACTTCATGTTTTCTTTCACATGTGCTAGGAAAATTGAACTATTTCAGTTGTTTTAGTACTTACCTTATTGAGAATTTGTTGTAATGGTTTTTATTATTGTCCCATCCTTGTGGACTATTCCATAGGATATTAGATAGACATTTCTTCATTTGTTGGTTGTATTGACTGTCGCATCCTCTATGGACTATTTTGCTAAATGTTAGATGGATCCTTTCAATTCATGTGTGTCTCTTATTGGGTGGTACTACTACCTCTCTCTTAGAGCCTCACCTTTTTCCCTTCTCTATAGTAGAAGAACCTTGATACATTTACAACTGAAAACTCACCATGCACACCTTCTTTCTTTTCGAAGGTACAGTGCACTCCTCTCTCTTGCTAACAGTTATAGCCAAGGCATATATTTAAGATATATGGAAACTAGAGTGATATTCCGGATGGGGCTCCTACTCCATACAATGTGAGGTATAATTGGGAATTGACATCGAAGAGACCCCTCGGTTGACAAATATATAGCATCATCAACACAACCTTAAGTGTAAGTGAATAAGAGGGGATTTCTTTCATAAAATAGTAATTGTAAAGTGGTTCACTATTGTAGGGATTTTTTATAATAGGAATGGTTAGATAATTTATAATGACTCTTCTATTATTCAATTCATTAGGTTAAGGATCATAAAATGTCTTCTAGGATGGTTATGTTTCCATCCATAAAATCAATGATCAAATTTGACAAGGTTATTTATAAATGGACACAAATTCATCAATGCTTCAGTAATTGGTTGGTAAACATATTGAAAAACCATATCATCTTCAATCCATTGATTATCCATTTTAATTCCATATTTCACTTGACTACACCTACACCAGATAAATTTCAATTATTATGCTTTCAACTTTACTACACATTATTCATACTACTCTCAACATGGTCATATTTGCCATTATATGACTAAAAATGAGATCTTAGATTACTTTTAAGGTATTACAGACTCGTGCATGGATTTAACTCTATTACTTAGTGCAACGGATCGATAAGATTGCAAGTAATATAGACAATGAAGCAGTTAAAGAAATATAACAGACACACACACACATAACACAGAAAAATAATCGAGGATCTCATCCAAAACTCCTGGGCTACGTCTCCTGGTCCAGCTTTCAGTTGACGTCTGTATTATGTCTTCAAGAGCAGAGTTTTACAAAAGTGAGCTCAATTTGAGTCTCAACACAACAGGAATAAACAAAAAGGGTTTTTCTTGAATCCCCCAAGCCTTTCTAAGTACACAGACTCTCCCTCTTTCTCTATGTCTCTATTTTCTCTTTGTTTCAGCACTGCTTGCCCCCGTCTCTATCATTCAATGGATTTTAAGCCAATCGGTGCTTGTCTGTTCATCTTCCCCTTCAGGCTCTTTGTCTCTCAACCTCTGTCCGCTCAAATCCCCTTTGAGTGTTAAAAAATCATTGTTAAACATCTTTAGGGATGGTGGCCACCTATTTTGTAATGGAAGGGACCATCGGTGCCTTTGAAATTCCCAAAATAGTTGTTCTGTGTTTACACAGAGAAATATATAAAAACACGGGAAAATCTGCCCAAATGCCTTTTATCAAACTTCAAATACTATCAATTCCACCATATAATCATTTTGGATCCATATTTGGGCGCTATCACAAGTCCATTGCAGATCAATGGTTGTTATTCTTTTCAAGGGGCTTATGCGCACGAAAATTACCCACTCTAAAAGGTGGTTTTCTCTCTCTGGAGCATAGCCACGTGGCAGCTAGTGTATAGGCTCGGGCAGAGCCCGTCCAATATCACTTACCGCCTGAGGCCCTCCTGAAATCCCACTCATTACGGAACTCAAAATATATATCACGGCATGTATAAACCCTTTCGGGGCCGTTTTATCGCCCAATTCACATTTCCTTTGTTTTTTGTTTATTTAACGAAAACACAATTTTACATAGAAAAACCCCCTTTTACAGAACTCAAAAGATATATATTTCTACCCATAAGACCCGTCGGGTCTGGCTTTATCACAGGTCACGTATGTATTGGCCCCACTCCTTTGTATTGCTCTGATGTGATATTGCGATATTGCAATCACAGATCATATAGTCCTCGGGCCTTTGGTAAGCACTCCCTTTTATTTTGTAGATTCGATATTGTGAGTTAAGCTGGGTCATTGATCTACGCACTTGATCAACAGTCCTTGTTGACTCGTGTTGATCATTGTTGCAACTTTCATATGGTAGCCTCCGATAGCTTTCACTTGCCATCTCTGATTGTGATATGCCGATCGGATCTAGACCGTTGATCAGCTAGATCTGACGGCTCCCGTGCCTCGTTCTTTTGACCTCTAACAGCCTCTATTTTCTCTTTTTATTCATGTTTTTTAGACCCAATAGCGTAATCCGCCATTTTTAAAAGTTCATCCTTTTCGATAGTTTTTTTTTTATTTTTGAAGACTTAGAGGGTTTTTAGGATCCATTTTGGATCACGCCTTCCCATTAAAAAAGCTTTTGGACCACCAAAAGTTGGTTTTTAAGCATCGATCAAGTGAGGATACAACTTCCTCACTTGTCCAATCTCTATCCATCTTGCATTGCATGGTTTTCAACCTTTGAGTCCAATTCTCAGGTACTCAACATCCCCTCTACGTGTAGTTCTCACCTTCATATCCAGAACCGTGTCTTCCTGCAACTCATTGAGATATTTAGGCAACAAATCATCAATATAAGGCAACTGAATTTTCTCTTCGGAATCTTCAATCAATGAAGTTTCATATAGTCTCAAGTTCTCTGCATTAATGATTGAATAGATGTGCATATAAGTTGGAAAATCAAGGCGAAAAGCGTTTTCACCAATTTTCTCAAGTATCTTGAAAGGCCCATACCTTATTGGTTTCAGCTTCTTACCTTCACCCTGCATTCTGACTTTGCTGATGTATAGCAAGACTTGATCACCAACTTGGAAGCTATGCTCAATTCGATGCTTTTAATGCCTTGCCTTGTACTTGGCCCGGTTTCTTTCCAATTGTTCCTATACTACCTGGTGAATTTCTTGGATTTGTTCAATGAACTTGGTTGCTTTGTCCACATCATTGTGTCCATCAACTGCTATGTCTTTACTAAAGATAAAATCCAAGGGAGACTTTGGTGCAAAACCAAAACAAGTCTCAAAAGGATATTTCTGAGTAGAAGAGTGCTTGGCATGGTTATAAGCATGTTGCACATAACAAAAATGTTCATCCCAAAGCTTGGGATGCTTGCTACAATAGCCCCTGAGCAATTGGATCACTGTCCAATTGAACACCTCTGTTTAGCCATCTATTTGTGGATGAAATGTTGTGCTTTTCTTCAATTTGGTGCCCATCAACTCCCATAGACTTGACCAGTACTTCCCAACAAATCGAGAATCTCGATCAGATACAATGGAAGTGGGTAACGCAAAATGAACCCATACATGCTAAAAGAACAACTTCACTGTTTGTTCAACTGTAATCTACTTGTTACAAGGTATTAAAATACACATTTTGTTGAACCTGTCCATAATAACATATAAATAATCATGACCTTTTCCAGATTTTGGCAATCCCCCAACAAAGTCCATGGAAACACTTTCCTGAGGACGAGAAAGAACTGGAAGTGGAGTGCACAAGCCTAATTTTCTATTACTAGGCTTGCTTTTAGCACACATAATACACCCTTTAATATATCTAGACACTGTTTCATGCATTCTTGGCCAATAAAGAACTTTTGCAGCTGTGTAACTATTTTACTTACACAAAAATGACATGATATAAGAGAATTATGTTCTTCTCGGATTATGTTAACTCTTTTAGTTTGTGGAATGCATAACTTTCCCAAATGATATAAGAGTTGGTCCTTAACATGATAACCCAATTCTTCTACTTGTTTGCCTTGAATTAAAGCTGCATATACATCTTTAAAATCTACATCTTGAGCATATTAGTCAATGTAGTTTTCATGTAATACTGAGTTATGCTTAAGTATAGTAGATGCATTTATGATTGGTCTTGATAACATATCTACAACCTTATTGTGTATGCCCTTCTTATGTCTGATGACAAGATGAAATTGCTATAGGAAACCCATCCACCTGTAATGTCTTGACTGCTGCAATTTAGTTTGTGAGTGCAAATATTGAAGTGGTTGATGATCTATATGTATAATTGTTTCTTTTCCCATTAGGTAACGTTTCCACTTTTTCACACTCTGTACTAATGCATACAATTCTTTATCATATGTGGGATAATTAACTACTGCAAAAGTAAATGTCTCAGAATGATAAAATATGGGTTTACCGTGTTGCATCAACACTGCTCCCATGGCATAGTCACTGGCATCTGTTTCAATATCAAATGGTCATTGAAGATCTGGCAGTGCTAGTACTGGTGATGTACTAATTTTTTCTTTCAAGATGTCGAAGGCTTTCTATTGTTTGCCTCCCCACTAAAACACCTTGTTCAATCCTGTTAAAGCATGTAAGGGAGCCGCAATCAAGGAAAAGTTAGCAATAAACTTTCTCCAATATTGTGTTGCTCCTACGAAACTCCTAACTTCTGTAGCAGATTTGGGTTTAGGCCAGTTCACAATGATTTCAACCATAGAGGGATCTATCTTCAATTCACCACCCCGTACAATATGACCCAAATAATTTAAATATGTTTTTCCAAATTCACATTTTGATAACTTCACATAGAGATTTTTCTCTTTTCAAAACATCTAAAGTTTGCTTTACATGCTTCAAATGTTCTTCCCATGTTTTACTGAAAACAAGAATGTCATCTAAATATAACAATAACAAATCATCAATAAAGGTTGGAGTCATCATCCATAACTCTCATGAAAGTGGCAGGAGCATTAGTTAAGCCAAAAGGCATAACCAACCATTCATACAACCCTTGCTTTGTCTTGAAAGCAGTCTTCCATGCATCTTGTTCTGCAACTCTAACCTCATGATAGCCACTATGCAAGTCCAACTTGGAAAAATAAATTGCTTCTTTCAGCTAATCCAATAGATCATCAATGCGAGGAAGAGGATATTGATTCTTGATTGTTATTTTATTCAGTGCTCTGTAATCAATGCGCATACTCCACTAACCATCTTTCTTTCTCACCAACACAATTGGAGATCCACATGGTGATGTGCTTGGTCTTATGAACCCTTTATCGAGCAGCTCCTGTACCTACTTCTTGATCTCTACATTCTGTAAAGCGGATAACCTGTACATTCCAATGTTAAGAAATGGAGCATCTTGCTGCAAATGAATATCATGTACTATTTCCCTTTTACGTGGTAGACCTTTAGGTTCTTGAAACAAGATATCATATTCTGAAACAACTTTATCTAAATCAACTTCTGTTTAGCATCACAACCTTCAAATACATTGGTTTTATTAGGGTTCTTTTCCTTTACAACCATTAGTAATAATTGCTTGCATGAATTTACAATTCTTTTCATCTGCCCTGAGTTTATGAAAGAGTAGTTATTTTTGAGTTTACGAGCTCTTATAATATATTCTATTCCATCTTTAGTGAGTTGATACTTATTTTCAGCTCTATAGAAAATGGCTTTTCTATCACACAAGTAAGGACTTCCTAAAACAATACTACATATGTCCAAGGGAACTATATCTAACTCAACTTCATCTACAAATTTTGACCCAATAGCAAACCTAAGTTTACATTGTCTAGTCACTTGTAGCTTTGCTTTATCACTTACCCAACCTAATGGATATGGCTTCTTGTGAGGTGTTGTTAGTAAGCCCAACTTCTTTACAATTGTTTCAGAAATCAAGTTTACTTGTGATCCACTATCAAATAAAGTATCAATATTTTGGTGCTTGGAAATAACTTTAATATGAACAATCTCATGCCTTTTCCTCTCATTATCTCCATTATCAATAGATTGAGCAGAATTACTTGTAGATTCTTCATAATTTTTACCTTTTATACCTATGGCTATGACTATTGTTTCATCACCTGAGTCTGACCCCAAGTCTTTCTGAATAGCAACAATAGTCTTCTTCTTATTACCACCGAACTTCTTAGGTTTCAGCTCTAGATGAAAAGACTAGTAGTGTTCATCATCGTGTCCATCCTTCTTGCAGTGAGCACATGAAGGTTTGTCTTTTTGTACAACGATTGCCCTCCTCTCCTTCCATTTTTTTCTTCTTCTTTTCCTTGTTCTTTCTTGCAAAGGGTTTAGATGATCACCTAATCTTTGGTTTCACATTCTTGCCTCTAGCCTCTAGATGTGTAGCCTAAACTGATACATCATCTAGGCTAGTGGGTTTAAACATGAGAATGGTGTGCTTCAAATAGCTATGTAGACCACGTATATACTTCAACAAAGTTTCAGGTGAGTCTAGAGAAATGCCTAGAGTTAAAGCTCTTTTTCTAAATTCCTGGGTATGGCTTTGTACACTTTGGCCCTTTAATTGGCAAAGAGTTTTCCAACTCATCATTACTTGCTGCATATAAGCTAGTGGATAGAATTGTTTCTTAATGGAAAAAACAAATTCATTCCAGGTAGAAAGAATTTTACCATGCTTCTTCAAATCAGCTTGTGTCTTGCCTTCCCACCACACTAGGGCAGTTCCTCCAAGGTGAAGGCTAGCCAGCTGAATATTTCTCCTCTCTAAATCAATGTCATGTACCCTGCAATATACATCAATCTGTCTAATACAATTATCTATCTTTTTTGCATTTAATTCTCCATCATGTATTGGAAAATCAAATTTCACATCTAATTTAATCCAATATGTTTTCTTCTTTTTCTTTTTAGGGCTAGGAGATGAGGATGATGGAGGTGATGGTGGAGGAGATGATGGAGGAAAATTTTCCCCTTTCCCTTTGCCCTTTGGGGCATCTAGAAAAGGTTCCTCTGCTCCCTTGCCTCGTTTGGGGGTTGAAGTACTTTCACCTCGACCTTTCTTAAATTCTCGATACATCTCTTCCACCATGGATCTCATGGTCATGAAACTATCCATGAACTGAGATTCTGACTCCAATGGGGTTTGTTCGGCCATTCTCATCCTAGGATAGACTCTTCCAATTTCTCGATTAGCCTCAAAAAATTCTCCTTCTCCTAGTTTGAGCTTTGACCTAGTTAACATTCAACAATCCAGCACAAGCTTGTCTAACCTTAGCAAACCTAAAGCTTTGATACCACTTGATATGAAAATGAGATCTTAGATTACTTTTAAGGTATTACAGACTGATGTGCATGGACTTGCCTATATTGCTTAGTGCAACTAATCGATAAGATTGTGAATAATATAGACAATGAAGCAGTTAAAGAAACATAATAGACACACACACATAACATAAAAAAATAATCAAGGAGTTCACCCAAAACTCCTGGGCTACATCTCCTGGTCCAGCTTTTAGTGGTGACCTCTCTATTATGTCTTCAAGAGCAAAGTTTTACAAAATTGAGCTCAATTTGAGTCTCAACACAATAGGAATGAACAACAGGGGTTTTTCTTGAATCCCTCAAGCCTTTATGAGTACATAGACTCTCCCTCTTGCTCTCTGTCTCTGTTTTCTCTATCTCGGCACTGCCTACCCCTGTCACTATCGTTCAGTGGCTTTTAAGCCAATCGGTGCTTGTCTGTTCATCTCCCCCTTTGGGTTCTCTGGCTTTTGGCCTCTGCCTACTAGAATCCCCTCTGAGCGTTAAACAATCATTGTTAAACATCTTTAGGGATGGTGGCCACCTATTTTGTAATAGAAGGGACCATCAGTGCCTTTGAAATTCCCAAAATAGTTGTTCTCTATTTACACAGAGAAATACAAAAAAACATGGGAAAATCCACCCAAACACCTTTTATCAGACTTCAAATACTATCGATTCCACCCCATAATCATTTTGGATCCATCTTTGGGCACTATCGCAATTCCACCATAGATCAAAGGTTGTCATTAATTTCAGGTGGCTTATGTGCATGGAGATTACCCGCCCGAAAAGGTGGTTTTCTCTCTCTTACGCCTAGCCACGTGGCGGCCAGTGTATGGGCTCAGGCAGAGCCCGTTGAATACCGCTTACCACTTGAGGCCTGCCCGAAATCCTACTCATTACAAAACTCAAAATATATATCGTGGCATGGATAAACCATTTCGGATAAGTTTTATCGCCCAGTTCACATTTCCTTTGTTTTTCATTTATTTAACAAAAACACGAATTTACATAGAAAAACCCCTTTTTACGGAACTCAAAAGATATATATTTCTATCCATAAGACCCGTCAGGTCCGGCTTTATTACAAGTCGCGTATGTATCGGCCCTGTTCCTTTGTATCGCTTCAATGCGATATTGTGATATCACAATCGCATATCGTATAGTCCCTGGGCCTTTCGTAAGCACTCCCTTGTATTTTCTCGATGTGATATTGCAAGTTAACCTGGGTCGTCGATCTATGCGTTTGATCGATGGTCTTCATTGACTCGCATTGATCGTTGTTGCAACTTTCATATAGTAGCCTCTGATAGCCTCCGCTTGCCATCTCCGATTGTGATATGTTGATCGGATCTGGACCGTTGATCGGCCAAATCCAATGGCTCTTGTGCCTCATTCTTTTGACCTCCGATAGGCTCTGTTCTCTCTTTTCCTTCATGTTTTCCAGGCTAGATAGTGTAATCCACCATTTTTAAAAGTTCATCCTTTTAGATAGATTTTTTATTTTTGAAGACTTAGGGGGTTTTTAGGATCCATTTTGGATCATTATATGTCTAGAAATTATTCTTAATGACAATCACAATCCTTCATACTAATCATAATTATGAACTTCTCATTTTATATGTTCTCAAAAGGATAGTAAAAATGTATGATAAATATACAAATGTCTTAAAAATACTTCAAGGGACTTTGATATTCTTATTGTAAGTGTGTGAAGTAATGAATATAGACAGCAATATGTTTAATAATATTCTATTGATTATCACATAAGCACAAACGACAATTTCTCTTATGATATAATCTAGTGTCCTCTGATAATTGTCACTAAAATTTCTTCACTTTTGTCTTCAAAAATTATTGTACTTATTTGTTTTTGAGATAAAGTAGATATGTTTCTTCTTATATATGCAATTAACCATTATTAAATAAGAATGACAAGCATAATTTTTATCTATAAATATAACATGGTCAAAATATGCAAAACCATTTATCTCTAAATAGTTAATGCAGTAGGAATATGCCAATTCCAATTGAATGCACTTTTAACACATCTCAATTTCTTTTTTGTTATCTTTTAATGGCTCTCGGTAGGTTCTAACATGTAGCTCAATCCCACCATTGATCTACTGCATAACCAATGTTAGGTCAATTAATGATAATATAAATAAGGTTTATGGATAATTGCTTATGCCTAATGAATAGGAATACTATGAGGCATGCATACACACAAGATTGGGACTATGTATGTGCCTTAGTAACATAGCACCTCAAGGGAACAATAACTAGTTTCTCTAATTAATCCTAAATGAGTGTAATTCCAATATTCATTAAGGAGTTGTATTCTTTGCAATTTTTCATTCTAAATTTCTTGTTTAGTTAATTGACCTAGTTTTGCTGAGACAATAAAATATTATAATACCTTTTAATTTCGATGAAACTTCCATTCCTAGATAGATAATAGTGCAATACATTTTTCATTATATTATTTCAACAATATGCAATATTTATTTTTTCATAATTAATATTTATTTCACTATGACCTTCATCTACATATAAAATGAATAGTAATGAATTTCCACCTAAAGTGGCCTACTATCATGTGAAAATAATACACTCATTTGCAGGCATTAGAAGACATTCAAAGTCAGTGATCAACACATACAAAGGTGACATTTTTAGCTAGAAACACCATGAATACCAAAAATTAAATTCTTTGCTAAAGTTCAAGTTAAAAAATTGAACGACGCAGGTGCACCATTACTATAAATTAATGGTCATGTGGCTATTTCTTTGATAGTTGTGCGATCGTGAATAATCTAGTCAACACCTCGAGCTACAAACTTTCTTGAGCAACACTCCAAATCTTGACATGATGGGATGGAAATTTTGAGCCTTGAGCCCCAAGAAGCCTTAAAGGAAAGAAATTGGTAGCTCTCATCTCATTTATAAGGTGAAACACCATATTAATGAGCCAAGGGAGGAGGAGTGTACAAGAAACTCTATAAATAAAATTTCAAGGAGAGCTAAAAAACAACAAGAAGAAAAGCATTGTTATGCCGCTAAAAGTTCTCCCTAGAAATCAAGCATTTCATTGAGAAGAGGATTTGATAATTAAGAGAATCTTCATTATTCTTTGAGAGAGAGATGAATTTTACAAGGGGATGGAGGAAGGGAAAATCCTTGTTGAGGATTTTTAGTGCCATTGCTCAAACAATTCTATCCAAGTGTCTTTTATTCATCTATTGTATCTCTTCCATATTCAGCAATCAATAAAGGCAACCCTTTTGCCATTAACTTGTTGATGTGTTTTCTTCATTAAGCATAGTTTATGTTTTTTCTTCATAGTTTTTAATTTATTTTTATGTACGAATTATTTCCATTACTTTCAGTGCTTTGTTTATCTATGCTTGTCCATTAACAACAACCAATTTCTTGTATTTTTCTTGTAGGTAACAACCAACTCCAAGGAAGGTGTATTTAGTACTTCATAGCAACATTACAAGATGGAAAATCCACTTGTTTCCTTTCTTTGATCTAATGGTTGTTTTTGCAGGACCTTTCTCTCTACACTCTCACTCCATTATGCCTCTATTAGTTCTCTAGAATTTTTGCAAGCCCTCTTGGACCTATTTTCATCCAAGAAACTTACTTTATTAATTTTTTCCAACGGTCATGTAGCTTTTATCACAGACAGACGTGCAGTTCATGTGCCTGTGCAAAGGAAAACTTGTGCGGTTTACAAAGAACATTAAAATATTAAGGAATTTAGACTTCTATGATCCATAACATTTTTTAGAAAATATTCGGCGAAATCACATCAATAATCATTTGTCGACACATTTCAAACCAACCAGTGTGGTTCATCGTCAGGACAAGTTGAAGAGATGATCTAGTTTAGCTAGTTAAATAGTTTAGGCAGAGACTCCAACGTCTAGATTTAAAACGGCTAATTTTGACCTTATGACCTTATTCAAATAATTAATAATCTTGCTCAATTTATAATTATTATTATTCCTAGAAATAATTATTATTATTTCTAGGAATAATAATAATTATAAATTGAGCAAGATTATTAATTATTTGAATAAGGTCATAAGGTCAAAATTAGCCTCTTTAAATCTAACCGTTGGAGTCTCTGCCTAAACTATTTAACTAGCTAAACTGGATCAGCTCTTCAACTTTTCTTGACGATGAACCACACTGGTTGGTTCGAAACGTGTCGAAAAATGATTATTGATGTGATTTTGCCGAAGATTTTCTAAACAACATTAAAATAATTGTAATTTTTCTTTCTTGTGTGATAGGAAACCTTTAGACAATTGTCTTCACCTTTGCATATTTTTTCTAGTTAGTTCAAATTGTTTAATTGATTTACTAATCACTATTAGTACAGTAGTTACTTAGTCTTTACTTTATAAGTTTACATTTCACACATAGCTTAATTAAGGGAAGAGTAAGTGGTCATAATATACACTTCTTTTTCAATTTATTTTGGTATCTTTCACAAGGTCACATAGCTTAATTAGAAAAGGAGTAAGTGGCCCATTATCCACACATGTTTTTTACTCACCAATGTTTTTTTTTTTTTTTTTTTCATTACTATTAGGACTAGGACCAAGTATTATTAAAGAAAGGGAGTATCCCTTGCTTCCCTTACATCTTTCATATGTTCCTGGGCTTGCATCTAAAAGCTTTCTTAAAGAACTTGGTTTTTCTATCTCCCTTTAGGAACACATAGTGTAATAGGAAGGAAGTAAGCGACCAATATCCACACATTATCTTTTTTCATACAAGGAACAATCACAACTTAGTGTGAGTAGGGGATATTGGAAATACCATCACATATCTAGATCTTGACACACTTTGTATGCTCACTTTGCCACTTGCAAATAAATTACACTCCACACACTAAGATTCTCTAAGATTTGTACAAAGGGAATCCAGTTTCAAGACATTTTATACAGCTTATTTTAGCTTACATATTCACACCATAAGTTAAAGACTCCTAAAAGAAACCATAACTTGAAAAAACTAAGTTTCCCCACATGGGCCATAAAAGAATCTATAGTTCAGGTTAGGACCATTGGGAATAGGCATCCCATAAGTTGCAATGGTCATGTTACATTTTTTAAACATAGAAGTTAACTTTTAGGGTGCTTAAAATCCTTCATCATCTCACATAAAAAACTACCCAAGCACGTTAGAGACTCGATTCAGAGGGGGTTTAGCTTATGTCTCAGTGTGTGGAGTAATATATGGGGCTACCCAACCTATATAGTGATTGATACTGATGACCAATTACCAAGAACCTAAAGACTTGAATACTCCTCTAGGATGAGGGTATATTAGTGGCCAATTTTAGGGTATATTTCCCTATAGGTGGAGGTGTGGGAAACACTAAAGCCTCATTCACGTTGGTTGATTCTTTTGGCTATTGAAAGCGTCACTAGTTCTTTCAGGACATAGCCCCATTACCCATCATAAAATCTATCTCTGCAAGGTCCAGTTACTTTGAGAGTGGAAGGGAGGAATAGGTATTCATAGAATATTTTATCATACACAACACAAACAAAAACGGTTTTTCTTGTTTGATTGATTGATCACATAGTATAACTTAAAGGGAAAGTAACCATTTATGTTTATCTTTGTTTTATGTATGTGATTTATTTTCTTTGATACATATTCCTCCCCTCACCAAAAAATTGAAACACACTCCAATTGACACCAAAGGGGACCCCATAGTACCTCGTCGCTCTAGGCGCTTCCAAAACCTCCCCTTATTATCGAGAGGTGTGTTAGGTCGCTCGCCATATAGGCATAGGAGACATCACACAACCACTATTATTGGATCATCCTTCAACTATGCAACTTTGATTGGGACCCCTCCCCCTCAAAATACTCTTTTTACCACCCCTTAAGGGAGTCTGCACACTACCCCTTAGGGGAGCCCACACACCAACCCTCCAGACAATTCACACGGTTCCCACTAGGGTAACCCCTCTCACATTTCCCCATAGGGAACTCCCTAACACATTGTTGTTCAAAATTATTTATCTGTGTCTTAAAACACCAAAATACCATTTCTATCTTCCTTAAATATCCCATATTTTAGAAAGTTAACCAATGACCCCATTGCACATGGTCTGAATTCACCACCCATTCCAACCAAGTTACCTTCGATACCAAAATTCAAAGGGAAACAAAGGTAAGATCCATGAAACGATGTTATGACCTTTCACCTTTGGTGCTCATCCAAAAATATCACGGATGATTCTATTCACCTACAACTGTTTCAACGCACTCTCATAGGGCCTCTAGTGAAATGGTACATAGGTGAGGCCTCAGGTTCCCATGCAACCTTTGACTCTCTAGCCAAGTCATTTCTCACATTCTTCCAGCTTCCAATCCACTAAGACTTAGGATTGGAGTTTCTCACCCATTTTTGGTAAACGTCAACCAATCACATCTCAAACCACATACATGAATAGAGGAAACGTCGTAGCTTGTGAAAGATACACATAAATTATGACCTTCTCCTTGACTTATTTTTGAGATCTCTCACATCATAAATCTCAAAAGATGTGGCTTTCATGTTCACACAAATTGAGGAAGAGGCTATCAATAAAGCTCAATAATTTGAGTTCATATACATGCAGTCAATATATATTTACCATGTACTTCGAGATGCACCGCACCTATAGTCTTTTAAACCATAGCTACCAAGGGAATCTAACAGTACATACAGTTTGATCAACACCATAACCCAAAATCAACTTGGAAACACTTTCCAATAATATGGAAATGTGAATAGTGGCCAAACCACTTACCATCCATATGGTACCACACTTGCAGTGCGACCACCATCCAACACAAGACATTATCCCAATCCCTCTCCACCCATGTAAAACCCCACTATGCAAGGAAACCAATACCCTCCCATGCAGGGTGGGCAATACCATCCCATGTAGGGTGGTCAATAACCTCATGCGCAAGGAGGCTAGTACCCCCTAGGGCCGCAGAGGTGGTTTCCACCTCCCAAAGAACTTATGCCAACCCAAGACAAGTGAATCCTACTTCACTTTTGTGGCACCCCAACAGAATAACCCACCATCACAACCTAATGTTGGGATTAATTTCATGTAACCTTCTTTCCCACAATAACATCAATCGTTTAAACAACTGAATACAACAATTCTACCAAATGCCACTAAGAAGAAAAGAAACAACAAGTAGAAAGGTGAACTTGGATAGGGGGAAGCAACCAGCAACAACCTCCATGGGCACTAATTGGGGGCAACCCCCTAACCGGGACCAAAGTCGGGGTCAGACCAATGATAACCCTCAAAAGAAAACAAGAACCCTAGTCTACGGACTAATCACACTTATGCTATTTGTGGGGAATACGACTATTATACCCATCGATGCCCTCAATTCCCTAAGTTGAAGAGGATGAAAGATACCAGGGGGCAAGGGGGGAACAAATAACCCGTAGTAATGCATAATCCCTTCCCCCACTAATTATTGGTAAATACTTAGCATGAACCCTCTTAGTAGCAATATCAAAATCCTCCTATAGGAAGCTCACAACATACCACCAATTGTGAAATTTACATGGAAGGGGAAGATGTTCTCCTACAAAAGTTAAACAAGGATTATGGAATCCTGCCAGAAACTAACCCTTCCATCACAACCACTACAATAGCTACAACACCTTTGACGATCCCTCTACCCCTTGACGAAACCATCCCACGGATGGTCAAATGGATTCTACGTTGATCATGACATAACTCAAAGGATACTCATAGCTATAACATAATTGATGACTTAGCTCAAACCCCATCAGCTATGCCAGCACTGGAATTTTTACAAACATGCCTAACTCAACATAAATCCCTACTTTCCGTCTTAGGCACAATCGACCCTACTGATTCTCGTTTGATGGTTTTTGATTTGGATAACACTACTTCACTCCTTCCATCGATAGTCATTTTCCAAATTCTGGTCACCATTCATAATATTAGCATTCATCGTTGCATAGTTGATGAGGGAGCATCCACATGTATCATGCCCAAAATATTTTGGCAGAAACTGGGATCCCCTAAGCTCAAAGCATCACGCATCACCCTCAGAGCATAGGATAGGCACCCCTTCACTCCCATAGGTTTTTTGTAGAACATTCTAGTAGAGCTCGCTAACAAAATTATGCTCATAGACAAATAATTCCTGGATGAACAATTGGATTACAATATCCTTATTTTCCGTAGCTACATGTATGCCATGAATGCAGTAGCATCTTCAGTATTCCAGATCATGATGTTCCCCCATGATGGGAAAATCATTACAATTGACCAACTCACATACTATGAGAAAAATACATCAATCACCCTTGATGGTGTGTTACCTTTCGTAGGATCCACCCCATATTTGATCAAAACCTTTATTGAATCTGGTATGGGGTTATTCAAGCCGTCAATGCTCCTCAGTACACACCCTGAAGACCCACCTTTGTTGGAGGTAGCCCCTGTAGCCCCAGTAGCCCCAATGTGCATGACAAGTTCATCAAACACCCCTCAAAATCAGGATCTAGTTCCATACATCCCTATTACTATGATTACTAACTCTATGTTCCTACCCTATGCTATCACTTAGACACCCTTCTTATATCCCCCACCTTATTTTTTCTTGCAGCAAGTCATGGAAACACTCACATTGCCAAATATGGCTTCTCGTGATACCTATCTAGTATCTGGCCCCACAGGCCATGTCAGAAAACTCAAGTATTACCTGGATGGACATCATTCCTGTAATCACCCCTCAAGAAACCACTCCGAAATGAGTTATGCCTACGTCAACACTAGTAGGTGCCAACAAGAGGGATAAACAAGAAGAGAAGAAGGTGAAAGCCTCAAAATTCCTCATCTATGGTAACACCACCCTATGCATTACGTAAAGTATCAGGGAACCCTACCAACTTGTGCCCTAAGTTAAAGGAGTTGAAATCTCTTCTACATGCCCCAAAAATGTCAATTGCCCTACCTCCACCTTTAGGAGAGAAGGTTGCACCAACATGTATAGGTATTGTACAGCAACCATACATCCAACATATGCACGGAGTATGGGCATTACACTCATCACCACCCCGAAATACCTCGATATCAAGATGCATTGGGTGTAATCGCTTAAGCCAATTGAACGATTCCATCACTTCCTACCATGCTAGTGGTGGATGATGGGTCCAAAACCATTTTTTGTGTATTCAAGGATGAGCCACTGTACATTATTCATCCATGCACCCATTTTCATTATACCTCTCACCCGTTGTCAGTATCTAGAAGAATGGCAAGTCAACCTAAGGTAGTATTGCTTAAACCTTCCCACTGTTGTGCCCTATGTGACAAACCAGATAGTATGATTAATCAATGTCAAAAATTTACCAAAATTAGGGATTTATTTCTCTTGTTGGTCTACATTCCATGACCTACTCGCTCAAATTAGTCTAGAGGATCATGTAGCCATTTTCGCACATGTTCCTAAGTGCATCATATGTAGAATTGTCAATACCTTCCATGTTTTCAAGTATCAAGAGAAGCCTTGCATCAAACTAACATCGAGGGCACACATCCTTGTACCATCACTGATACTAAGACCCAAAGGCTGCATGCACCCTTGAAAGCCCACCTCATGACACTAACCATAGATTGTCATCTTGAACTATGGGAACTACTGATACCCACACCATCTATAAAGTTAGCATAGTTCCTCCACCATCTGTATTTCACTTGTGAAATATTTGTACCATCAAATCTCATAGTTCTGAGACATTTCCTTTGTTACGAACATTTGGACAACTTAGAATACGACACCCATCGGTTCACAAAATCCCTAAACATTATCCTCTCATAGAGAAAGATGCATTGGCTCCTAGGATGCCAATGTTATCTTGGGAACCTTCTCCCACTCACCATCAATCCCCCATTACAGATATTTTCCCATCACCTGGTGCTGATGACATGCAACATCACATACGATTCCTTTCCTCAACCATAGGAGCCCTTATTCGAGTTGTCTCTAAGCATTTCTTGGTGTCGAGATTATTAAACCCAACACAAAGGTGGCATCATCTCCGACTGTTCAGACTCATCCAATCTACACGTTGTCAACATCATTGGGTTCTACGGCAGCAACCACTGAATCATTCTCCTCTTGTCGACCAACATAGCTAGGTCCCAATCCCATCCTCACGACCTCGCACAATCTATCACACCATTAGATAATATTTTTCACTCAGATGAAGATATTATAGAGGTCATGAAGAAAACAAAATGTCCATGGGATACCATGCATCATCGTTCTTTCTTTCCACTTGAGAAATCATTTTCACCTATTGATGCTCTAAGACATGATATTTTCACACTAGAAACAAAGGACTTCCTACCATAGGGACAAGTAGATTGGTTTAATAATCCCATCCCAACACTAGGTACATTTGAGGAAGGGAATATGTCTAATATCTCACCTATATTCAAGGTAGATATTTCCACCAAGCATGACATAGTTGATGAAATATTGCTGGGGGAAGCATGCTCCCAAGATGAGTTGGCCTCATACAAAGCTATTTTTCAAGAATATAAGAACATATTTGCATGGTCTTACTTACAAATTCCAAGAATTAGTACTACTATCGTGGAGCACCACATTGACACCTGACCTACTGCCTAGCCTATTAGGAAAAAGCAATGTCAGCTCCATCCCTCTAAAGTAGAAGCATTCAAACAAGAAATCCATAATCTTCCTAAGCTAGTTTCATTTACCCTATCGCTTACACATCTTGGGTTTCTCACCCTGTAACTATCATGAAACAATAGGGCACCATTCGAGTTTGTAATAATTTCAAAGATATGATCAAAGTGTGTCGCAAATACAATTACCCTACACCCTTCATCGACCAAGTAACCAAATCATGCGTTGATCATGAGGCCTTATCCATCATGGATGGCTTCTCAGGGTATAACCAAATTCAGATACGCAAATCTAATCAGTACAAGACAAATTTTACCACCCCATGGGGCACATTCCCCAATCAAGTGATGCCTTTTGGCCTTAAAAAAATTGGTGCCACATTTCAGAAGGCCATGAACTATATCTTCCATGATTTGGCTCATCTTATACTAGCCTATTTGGAAAATATCACAGTGCAATCCAAAAATCACTTAGGCCATTTGGAAGACCTTCGTCTCGTGTTTTAGAGATGTCGACAATACATCCTATGCTTGAACCCTCTCAAGTGTTTTTTTTGCACCAACATAGGAGGAATATAGGGATTCATTGTCTCCTAGTAAGGCATTAGAGTTGATCCTCTAAAGGTTCAGGCCATCCGAGAAATCCTACCTCCAAAAACTTTGAAGTAGTTACAAAACTTGTAGGGTACGACAAATTTATTACTCTGCTTTGTCCTCAATTAGGCCACTTGTGTGCATGGATTATTGCACATTCCTTGTTATGATGTTCCCTTCCACTGGGATGAACAAGCCCAAAAATCGTTTGAGGCCTTGAAAGATACATTATGTCAAGCTCTGTTAATTATCCCTCCTAACCATACCAAATATTATGCCCTCTACTTATCAGCATCTGATGTATCCATCGTAGGGGTCTTAGTCCAAGAAGGAAAAAATAATAGAGAGCATGCTATCTATTACATCATCAAGAACCTCTTCGAGACTACCTTAAAGTATGAGTTAGCTGAAGAAACTTCCCTAACCCTTGTACACTCAATACAAAATCTTCGGCATTATATCATCTTGCAGACCACTACCATAATAGGAAATATTAATACCATGAGATGTTTTCTCACTCGTCCTATGATGAACCATAAATATGTTTGATGGGTAGTTATTTTGCAAGAGTTCAACTTACAATTTTCTTCCCTTAAAAGCAAGAAAACTCTTATCCTTGTAGATTTCATTGCAAATCTCCCTACAGAGTCCCAAGGGTCCCTGTCAATGATTATTTCCCTGACGAACACTTGTACATCATATATACGGATGACCCTTGGTATGGTAACATCATTATCTTTATTCGAACTCAGAATTTCAAGCCTCAACTCACTCACAATGATCAAAGGTGCATTTTCTATCAAGCCCCTTGTTACCTTCTTATGTGGGATGTCATCTATCATCGTGGCATCGACACTATTCTTCACCAATGTATTACCCTTGAGCAAGTGGAATAGGTCTTAAATGACTTCCATAATAGAACCTGTAGTGACCACCTATTAGAGATGGCCACTACCCAAAAAATTTGCCCTGTCAGTTACCTTTCGCCCACCTTATGTCTCAATTGTATTCAAGTAGTCAAGCGATGTGAAAGTTTCCAGAGATACGCTCATAAGGTATGAGCTCCACCAACTCCCATTCACCCAGTCATCATTGTAGGCCCTTTCTACAATTGGGGCATAGACTTCATGACTTCCAACCCACAGTATTTCAATGGCCATAAGTACATTTTGGTCATCATCGACTACTTTACAAAATGAGAAGAAGGAATGCCAACATATAATAATACAATGAAAATTGATACATGGTTTTTCTTCAACCATGTCATTACATGGTTCAGTGTTCCCAAGGAGTTGGTCTCGTATCATGGAAAATAGTTTGCGAATGAGATATTTCAAGAACTAACCCAACACCTTGGTTTTTCTCATGAGTTTACTTCCCCATACTACCCTAAATCCAATGGTTAGGTAGAGGTTGTCAACAAAGTTCTTAAAACAATGTTTCAGCGTATGGTCAACAACCACGAAACTAATTGGCATCACATGGTTTTCTGAACATTATGGGCATACCTCACAACATTCAAAGCATCCATAGGGTTAACACCCTTTCAATTTCTATATGTGGTTGAGGTTGTGGTCCCAATTGAGTGCAAGATCCCTACTTTACAGTGAGCCATTGAACGCCTCTCAGATACCTCGCCTTTTGAGAAAATGCTAGTACAATTTGAACATGTCAATGAAATTCGGTGGGAATCTTTCTAGCATAATGAAGCCCACAAAAATATGACTAAATCCTGCTTTGACCACAATGTCACCCCTCGCTCATTTACATAGGTAGATCTAATCCTTTACTGCGATGTTCTAAAAGAATATTTAGGACTAGAGAAGTTCAAAACATTATGGAATGGACCATACATTTCTAAACATTGCATCCTCAAGGGGGCATACATGTTAGAAAAGCCTGATGGAACTTGCCTCAAAGAACCTATCAACAGGCTCTACCTCAAAGATTTCTATCTATAACACTCAAAATAACCCTAGAATGTAAATGTATATACCATGACTTATTTTTATGATGATCACCTCATCATGTATGTGCACTAAAATCATGCTCTCATTGTGTGTCACTGATGGATCCTTCGCCAGCCTATCATCACAGGTTCACTAATGGTGCTTCTCAATTGTCACAAAACCTCGCTGCAACAGCTTAGGCCATATATTCTCCTGACCTAATATCCTTCCACCAGAATGGGATTTGCATTGGGTTAGCCACCAATAATAATGTTGAATACGATGTCATCATAGGCCTCTTCGTCGATGCCTCCCACCTAGGTATCATTCACTTGCATGTGTTTCTTGACTTCCATCTTGTTGTATCATAGTTGATCAAAACCTTCAAGGTACATTACCCCTTCCTTTTTTGAAAATATCTACATGCACAAAGGTTAGCTCATGGTTTTGATCATATCACATTTCCACATATACCAAGAAATCAAAATCATGTAGTCAACCGCATAGCTAATCAAATCCTAGACTGGCATGTATCACATATATATCATCATTGGGACACATAAAGCATAAAAGTACATCACATGTATGAAAATCATATCACATAAGATGAGAGCTGAAAAAAACAACTCATATATATATATATATATATATCATCATCATCATCATCATCAAAAAATATATGTACACATATACATCTACTGGCCTATGCCAGAAGAAATGAGTCATCAAAAGGGGAGCCTCCTCGAAAGGGTGCTTCCCCTAGTACATACAATAAAATACATCTAGGGTTGGGGTCCAACACCCTCATACCCTCCTGTATCCCCCGCACGAGGCCCTCCTACCTCACCAAGCGCTAGAGCCAAAATATGACGAGTAGTTGACACTACCACTGCAAGTTGATGAAGGATAGGGTGCCTCTCTCTACCCTGGGCCATCATCTTCTCCATCATGTCCTCGTCCATAATCACCCATCTAGCCTCAAGCATCCCCTAGAGTAGGGTTTTTGGGTAGGGGATCCCCCCACAGGGGGTTTTTGGGGTTTGTAGCTCAAGTTTTCATCAATGTAATGTAAAGACCCTGCAAAATGTGAGTGTGGAGAATGAGAGTCTAGGGTTGTCCGCCCTAAAATAATGTAATTAAATATAGAATGTGTCAGCCTACCCATGGTCCACAGACCATGGGATTGTATAAATAGAGTGAGGCTCTAAGTGTAAAAGTTAGTTTTTGAGTCTTAGCATTGAGAAGTATTATGGGTTTTTGAATAAGGAATTGGCTCCGAGCCTGTAAGTCTGAGTCCTGGGTTGTAGTAGTGAGAGGCTCTACAACTGTGTGCGTAGAGGCCTGGTAGAGTCTGCAACTATGTGCGCAAACCCCTGCAGCTGAGTGAACAGTGCGGAGTTGGGATTATAACTGAATAGAGGTTTAATAAAAGAGAATTTGAATCTGAAATATTGTGCATATGCTCATAGATCTGTGTGTTTATGCTTTTGTGATATCTTTGCATCTCTTACAGTTTATTTTTGCATGCACTTGTTATGAATGTTGAATGATTGATGAGAATATTGGGTCCACATAATTAAGTTAAGGTCTATAATAAAAACAGGGTAAGCATAAAGGATCTAGAAAATGCCTCTTCACACTCGATATAGAGCTAAGCGGAAGTAGTTGCACAAGTTATGAAAAACAGACAGCCGTGCGGGGCAACGCAAGCATGCAGGTTCGATTCATGAACTTCTAGACTTCATCTAGACATCCCTAAGGTGTGGAAACCTGGTTCCAGCACCCTCCCATACTACCTCAGGTGAGACCTCAATCTGCGATTGCCGAAAGGGCCGATAGTACCAAGATTTGCTTGGCTAAAATCACTGCTGAACCTGGGTCAGGCCCCAAGTAGCAAACAAATGGTTCCGTTGCCAGGACCAGGATCTGCCTAAGGGATGTCTGATGTCGTGCCATTGGAACCCTATAAAGGAGGAAATGGAAGAGTGTTTGGACAAGAAGCTTCACGAGTTCATAACACAAGAAAACAAAACTCCACAGATATGCGAGAAGAGGTTGCTGGATCACTATGTATATATGGAAATCCACAAGATCTTCTTCGTGTCCTTCACTTTGGAACTGTATGAGTGGATTGCGAGGTTAGCTGATAGCTAGGGAAGGTATAAGCTCAATCAACCGATAGTGTGGACTCCAGAATTAGTGCGCAGACTAGAGGCATCAGAAGATAAGATCGCACGAGCTGTGGACCATTGGCTCGACCAAATAATAGGGGGATTTATCATTGAGTTTGCAATAGACGTGATTGTGAGCTACAATGAAGAAGAATAGTGTTTTCTCAAAGGACCATGAGGTAAGTACATTAAATCACTGAATACCTGGATTAAGATGCTGTTATGTGAAAAACGGGTGATGCGAATACATTAATGTTTGGAACTACGCGGAGTGGAAAGATCTACAAGGGTACCGAAGAATTAAGAAACAATCCCTTAATTTCACCTTCGCAAGAGAGTGAGGAAGAGCATGCTCTGGTTTCTCCGATAAGTGCGGTTAGTTTGATCAGGCAACACATTCCACAGTGGCCACCTCCACTTACACCACCACCTGCTTCACCTCCATCTTTACCCACCCCATGGCCACCACCCCCACGGTTCAACATGGCGAGCACGATCAAGCTACCCATATTCAGAGGAGTAGGAAATGACGATCCAGACCAGTTCTAGTTCATGGTAAAAGCAATATGGGAAGCACAATGGGTTACAGATCACAACATTAAGAAGGACACATTGGTGAGCATGTTGCAGGATCGCACACTAACATGGTATATCAAGCACTCTAATGATCACCCAAATGCAGGAATAGAAAAGATCCAGAATGTGCTAAATAGAGAATTTAGGTGGCCGAAATCAGAGACACAGTCAATCATCGGATTCAAAGAGATCGCAACGCTACTAAGCAAGACCCCATGGGATCTAGATTAGTGACTGAAGAGTATGATTTACGAGGCTAATATGACGCTAACGGATGTGCAGCACTGCGTGTGGTTTGTGGCATCTTTGACACCACACTTGAGGATGACGTTGTCACAAAAAAAGCTTTCAACGTAGGGTGAAGCATTGGAAATGGCAATGAGGTTTCATGAAACATCGATACAGGATTCGGGCCTGGGAGTTCAACAAATCCATTCACATCTACAAAATCTCTACCTAGAAATGCAGATTTTGAAGCAAGATAGGGCACCATGGCTAGAGGTGCATGAGGAAGTGTGGTGCATAAAATGCATAGGCTAGGGCCATGACAAGGATCACTACCTAGTATTCGCGAACTACTTGGTAGGAGGGGGGCCAACGCCGTTGTGACCAAAGGCACAGGAAGGGCCAAGTGCAACACTTGTGCTATGGTGTGTGATTTGTCAGGTAGGGGGAAAGCAAACAACAGATAACTATCATTCGTTGCAGAAGTATACACAGGCTCCCTAGAAACTATTTTGTAATTTATGTAGGTCGGTGGGCCACGACGAGGGTACTTGTCGCAGATACAAGTTGTTGATGGATTGAAACCCAGCCTATAGAATGCAAACAGAAATGTGAGGCCTCGACCCAGCTGTGGGGATGGCGCGCACTAGATTTCAGGGCCGAGGTCGAGGACAAGGAGGGATGGGGCCAGGAAGGGGCCGCGTACAGTTGAATTGCTACAATTGCGGAGGACAAGGACACTAGGCCCGTGTTTGTACTAATCCAATAAGAATGTCTTGTTCATATACGATCAGTTTGATCATGAAATGATAGATTGTCCTACGTTAATTGCACAAATGCATGAGAAAGGGGTACTACAGCCTACTTCGACTCAAAATATCCAAATGATGAGGTCTGAACCACGTGAAGAAGACCCCAACGTGAACATGATGCTTAGAATTGGTTCAACCACAGGGGAAGATAAGGGGAAGTAGCCCGAAGAAGATACATGGGTTTGCAAGGCTCCTACAAAGGAACCTGGTTTTGACTTGGAACACGCAAAGGAAACATTTATGGAAGCTAAGAAAAGCTTCACGTAGGCCTCTACTTGAGGTAGTAAGGATCAACCAGAGCCAAGAATGGATCCTTCTATGCTTACTACCTTTTTAGAGACATGCATAAAGTTGCTATGTGATAATAGGGTAGTTAAAGGACTGCAAGAGTTGATCACTAGGTGCGCAGGGTCGGGTGAACCGCGCATAGTCTAGAAACTAGGAAAGCATACATTGCGCACTAGAAGGGAAATGAGATTGAAAGTGCAAATTGGAGAATACGAAATGGATCAGGTAATCTTGGACCTTGGGTCCGATGTGAATGTGTTACCTATCCAGACATGGGAATGCATGGGCAAGCCCACGTTACAGTGGTCCCCTATTCAATTATGAATGGCAAACCAACAAAAGATTTTTCCCATGGGGAGGTTTCAAGGGGTAACAGTTGATATTGAAGGTGCGAGCACATAGACAGACTTTAAAGTAATAAAGATTGTTGATGATAACAATCCTTATCCCGCGTTGTTAGGGATAGACTGGGCCACTGATATGAATGGAATCATCAACCTAAAGAAGTAGAAGATGATATTAAAAAAAAGTCGCTATGTTAGTAGTTCCAATAGATCCAACTGAAGGCACGCGCTACACCGAACCTATGCGCAATGATGACAATGATGATGAGCCAGATTTCATTTACCAAATAATGGTGCAAGACTAGGATCGGGTGAACTCGACTGGATATGAGAGAATTTCATGGGAACATGATAGTTCCTGTACTTCAGATTCAGATGAGGAAGTAGAACGTTGGCAGAACTAGTTGCACAAGGTGATGACACTAAATTGCAACATGATGATTGGATCATTCTGTCGCTTAATGATAGAAGCAAGGGAACCACCAACATATGATGACGTGATAGTGGTAGAAGAATTCTTGGACAAGGTTGAAAGCACAGTACCAGAACAACAAAAATATGCTACACTGGAAAGGATATTGTGCGCAACACCTGTATGGGGAGGGAGTACACGACAAGAGACCATGGTAAGTGTTGTGGAGGTAAATCCCCTTTGCGAACAAAGGCAATCCCTACTAGCCTAAATGGGATCTAGCAACAATAAAAAATGCTAACACACGGGATCCTAATTGCAAATAAAAGGCCGATGATGAGGGCCTACTTGGATCCCAACGCTAGTAGTTGTAGAAGAGTCATCGCTCATGTTCCTTTGCTCTGGCTGGTCACAATCCCCACGATCCTCATGAACGGACACCTGCACATGTAAAGAACGACACAAATACAAGCATAAAATCCAATAGATGCAACTATACATCAGTCAGAAAGGATATAACTCAATCATCATTACAAAGACAATAAGAGTGGAACCATAATGATAGTCATCTATTATTAATAAACAAAGAAGAATACAACCATAGTTCTGACGTCAAATCCTCCTTTGGCTGGGTGATCAGAAACACATGCCTTGCAAAGCTTGTTGGGAATGGGGAACAAGCCTCTCTCCCCTTGGTCACTTGGATAAGAATCTCCTCACTTAAGATTTAGCCTTGTGGGGATGAAGAAGGCTTCTTGTAGCATGAGCTTAGCAATTCTCAGACTTTGGGACTTAGAATTTGGAACTTGGAGACTAGAATTACTAACTAGCTTGTCAAAGGAAAAAGGACAAGCTTATATAGAGAAAGGAGAAGGAGTTAGGATCATCCACAAGATTCATGGGATTGGCCTTATCATTAAGAAGCTTCCATGAGAGGTGGAGAACTACTTCCCTTCTATGGAGATTCGAAGCCCAACTGAACTAACTCAAGCTGGAATCAATTCATGAATAGGTTAGGAAGAACCTTCGTAAGTTGGTTTGTTAAAAACTTTACCCAACTGAGTTGGCGCGAGTGCGACTCTGAGATAGAGTGCCAACTGGTGCACCCTCTTTGGAGGATTTCTCCCATTGGCACGAGTGATACACTGTGGAACAGCGCCAATGGAAAAAGGGCTATTTTTATGGGTATTTTGTAGAAGGTGTCCTCAGGGCATATGAAGTACATAATTAAGGGGATACAATGCAAGTGTTTTCAGGTTATGTCACTTCTCATAGGTCCTGGAATAAGTCCTCCAATGTGCAGGAGAAGGGGTAATAGGGATGGTGACAAATTACTGTGTAACAGATGCCCCCTAAAGCATGAGGCCTCAGAGAGAGAGGGGTGAAATGATTTACAAGAACATGGCCGACTGAAAACACGGCTGCCGGAGAACCTGCATAGGAAGTACAACTGATATCTCAAGTACATGATGTATTTGGTATGGGCACAACCATCCATAGTAGAGTACATAAAAATCTGGATCCAAGGTATGGGTGCATCCATCCAGTAAGGATCGATAAATAGACTCATGCATGGTCACAACCATCCAGTGAATGAGTCATGTAATGATCATAATAATCCACAAAATCGCAACCTAGACTTCAATAGACAAAATCCAGGGTCTTGCGCTCCATCTCGACCCGAAAAAAGTACAAGTTCAAGCATGCGAATATGGGAGTCGAAGTCAAACATGCATGAACATCGTCTGATTACCAGTGAATGATGAAAACTGTCAACAGACGCAAGAGGCACCACCAATAACGACAATGGTCCTCAAGGTACTATAGGTACAATCTACGACGTGTGAATTAGTGAGCCAGTGCCGAACACCCATAGAATCATTCGATCAAAGGTCAATGATGAAAACCTCGAGTCGAACACGAAGAACCTACCATTGAGGCATGCAAGCTCCAAGGCACCTGAAGGGAGTCTCTAAGTCAACTTCCTGGATAATGAGCTGAAGTCGACAGGAAGTGACCTTGATCGA
>APFE031692547.1:308465-336536 GCA_000404065.3 Pinus taeda
CCAACATTAGAGTCTATGGAATCATGATTAACATTTCTTTTGTTCTCATCATGAGTTTCCTTTAGTACCCTTTCACCATTAGTGGCCATTTCTTGTAGCAACTTTTTCATATTTATCTTCAATTCTTCCATCTTATCATCCATGCCATCAATTTTAGCGTCCATGCCATTCATATTAGATTCTACACCCTTATTTAAACAATCCATCTTAGCTTCTACACCTTTCTTTAAACCATCCATCTTAGCTTCTACATCTTTCCTTAAACCATCCATCTTAGATTCTGTTGCTTTTTGTGCAAGTGACACTTGTCGCACTTGTTCTTGTAATTTTGATATATCATATAGCATTTCTTCTTCTTCTTCATAAGTCATGCTAGAGATTTTAGGTTCCTTAGTAGGTGTTTGCATTTTCTTTCCTCAGGGAATCAGTTACCGATAATATTTCTCTACTAACCCTTTGAATTCCTTCAAAATAAATTTTCAAACCAATCTTAAGCAAAAATTTAAAAGAATCTACACACCTTTTTTTCACTTTGTAGGAGCTCGATATTGCCTCTGATGTATCTCTGTACTTTCAGATCATCCAGTTCTGAAATTGCAACCTATGATAGCCCTCTGTGTTCTCTTTCCAATGCCACTAGTCTGATCCAAATTGGATTCTCCAAGGAAGAGTTATACGAAATCTCCCACAGTGACCTGATTATAGACTAGTTCAGTAGAGCGAACTTGTATGACATGCCACAAGTCACTGTTTCGACATTTGGCTCTAAAAGATATATACAAGAAACTAAAGTTCGTCCTCTTTCTACACCTTCTTACGAAATTTCAATCCAATGCTTAGAGAAAAAGTTATAATGATTTTCCCCAGGTCACCTGTTTGGAATGTAATTCAGGAGTCTGCAAAAAAACCAACTTCGTCAGATCATATCTCCGCACATATAGCACAAAAAGCTCTGAAATTTGGACCCGAGATTTAGCGCAATGTCTTCTCAAATGGTTTTTTTTTAGCTTCTGAAACATCGCAGAAAAAAATTTATAGCGAAAATGCCACAATGACCTGTTTGGAGCAGCGAAACCCTAGAATCCAAACCTCTGATACCAAATGTTATGAAACTAGCTCAAGAAAAAGATAGAAAAGATAGATCAACGCCTTAGAATTCAGCCCCTTCAAGGGGGCAACCTCCTTTACATTACATAAATGAACAATTCTTGGATGATTCAAATGAAAAAACCTCCTTTCTATCTATAGGAGTCTAAGGAGTCACAATATAACCCATCCGACCTTACAATAATAATATAAAGCCACAACAATAACAATAGAGGGATTCTATGGGGCACAGTAATAACAAGATGGGGGCAATAGGGGCACAACAATATTAATAATGGGTACAACTACAATAGTAATGGGGTAATCACTAGTATTATAGGGACCCAACAAAGAGTGTCACTAGATCGAGCACATATGGGTTGTAATTCTTCCTCTTATCAATAAAGTCTTTAAAACTTTTTCCTTATGCTTGTGTTATATGTTGACGCTTTCATATGTATATCATGTTCTCGATTCCATGTTATTTATAAGCAATAGATCATTATAATTTTCCTTGATGGTTTTTTGTCTCTGTGTTTGTGCAGGTAATTTTCAAGCGGCTTAAGTACAGAAGGGAGCGGCAAGATCGGTTAAGGGAGACAAGGAGCTAGCAAAAACTACAAGTACGTTTCTCTTCTCTCTTGTATTATCTATTTATTATAGAAAAGGTAGAGATTACTTTGTCTATTGTTTCTAGACCTGCTACTAAGTCTAGAGGGTTAGGCGTTTGTCCAAGAACACTAAATATTCTTGAAACAAATTGGAGACTCCACTCAGGAGATGATTATCCATCTTAGTAGCTTATCAACCTCTTAAGACATTTCTACATACTATACTTGTGGTCGTTGATTGAATTTCAGTCTTCTTTCATTGAAAATTGAGTCGAAACTATGTCAAAACTCCCTTCAGAATGGCTTACTGTCACCAACGCAGTCCAATGAAGGACATAGTGCACTTCAGTGCACTTCCTGCATAGATCTAGTGCGATTCAGTGCACTGTCTCTAACTGCAACCTGCGCTGATCCCTTGAGGGTTAGTTTCCCATCTAGAAAATGAAAGTTTTTGCCAATCTTCTCTTGTTTGAATGAGTGACTAAATGTCAATGATGTTTTTTCTAAGAAAATAGGTTTTCATCTCCTTAGCCAGCGCTACTTTGATTGGATTGATTAATGTTTCTTTAATTTTTTCTTTGCCATTATCAGTCTATAGTCAAAGTCAGTTTTTGGTGGATTGATCTTTGTCGAAATAAAGTGTCATAAAGTCATCTTTTCCTTCGAAAACTAAATTGTCATAAAGTCTTCATTCATAAAAGATTGATTGATTTATATGTGCATATGGTTTGTGTTTTTGTCAAAAGTGTTGTAATTCCTTATTTCTTTGAAATCGAAAGTGTCGTAAATTCTTCCTTTCCTTGAAAAACAATTGTCGCAAAATCGTCATTTTTATGAAAAGATATTTTTGATCTATTGTGCATATTTCCTTTTTTGTTCATAAAAACATTAAGGGATTTGAAAATAAAAACTTGTGTTGTGCATATTATAATTTGCGAATGTTTGAAAGCAATGGTTTAGGGAATTGCATCTAGTTTGTGCTCTTTGTTGATTGATCAAGAAGTACTTGTTTGCTCTATCCCTAGTAGCTAGGATTTTCATCGTTAAATTGAATGGAAAGAATGCTTATCATATTAGTTGCATTTTAGGAATTGCAAACATACATCATGTGGTGAACCTTGAAAGGAAAATTCTAAAGAAGATCAACTTAAAATTTATCTGAATTTACCTAATGGAGCATCGTCACCTAACGAAAAACATGTAGAGGTCTAGGCTAGAGACGTGTTCTGACGTCATAAAACAAAGTAGCTATCGCTAACTTGTATACAATACATCTGGAGTGTGTTACCTCATTCCACATACGTGAGTATATCATAGCTCGTCCACATACCTTCATGTATATAAGGTGGTGTTACAGTATGTAAAGTATATGGGAATGCTCTCATTGTGTGGTTTTGCATTAGACATTGATTATACGGACTTGGCATCCATGTACCTTCGGGTATATATGGGAGAACAACTCTAGGTTTCTGTCCATCCTTAGGTAACCGATTTGGCTGCCTTGTACACTGTGATACACCAAACACAACATTCAGGGAGACTTCTTACCTGTACTTCTTAATTCGTCAGGAGGTATTCTGCAGTTCACAATTGCTTGGTAAACCTTTTGCCTAGATTATCCCTCTTTTGTTTTGTTATGGTACTTTGATTAAAATAAATTTCATTGACTGCGGATAACATCCTCGACACTCAGTCCTTAGTTGATCTTAGATTGAGACATATGGCGAAAAATCTGAAGTCCACTGATCAAGGAATTCCTTTTGATGGGAATCCTAGTTCTTTTCCTCCTTTTGAAAATACCGGTGCTCCTTATATGGCTACATTGTCCCTTATGGGATCTACCATTGGCTTGCCAGTATGGTCATTTTCAACCTCCTTGGTTCAAAATTTCATGATTTCTCCATAATCGAGTACACCTCCAACTGTACAAAATCAACCTCTAGATGATCCTAAAGTTTTCCCTTTACCTTCTTCCTCATTTGTTTCTTCCTCCCCTTCTTCATCTTCACCTGGTGAAAGTATTGGTACTAGTAACCAAGTAGCTAAGAAGAAGAAGAAAGCGAAGAAGAAGAAGAAAAAGAAAATTTAGCAAAGGGGCAACCAAGCAACCATTGCTTTGAATGCAACATCTAATGAGAAATCATCCATCAAGCCTCACAAAGTTTGATATCCATGCAAACTTTGTGCGGGAGACCATCTTCTTCGAAATTGTCCTGATATTCCTCAGACCTTAGAAGAATGGTCTTCCCATTCACATCATCCTATGTCATCAACTTCAGGAGATCATGCTGGTGACACACCATCAACTAGTCATAGTAAAGTTCATGGAGAGAAGGGAAAATTCAAGTTTCCTTGTAGGTTATGTGAAGGGAGTCACCTTTGTCCCTATCTGGACGAAGCCAAAAGAGTGTTGGATAATCATCCTGCTTCACCGCAGTGACTTCCATCTGGTTACAGGAAATTCTCCCTAAATCCTTCACTAGTTGATGAATTAACTGACGAAAACCAATTGTCAATCAAATCCACTCTCTCTAAAAGTGAATCCTATGAGTCTATACCCGACCCAAATCAATAGGTCGAGGTAACAGATGACCTAATTTCACCTTTAGTTTATCATACCTTTCCCAAAGAGAGTGAATATGATATCACTCGAGTTATTTTTGTTTCTTCATATTCTAATAAGCTTGGGGATAGTCCTCTTGTTCCATCAAGATAGGAGGAAAATCCTCCAGTTCTTGTAACTCAAGGGGTTAATTCTCCCGTCGCTACGGTACCCCCTCTAAGTAGTCTAGTCACTTTCTTTGATTGGAATCGACTAACAGGATTCTGTCTTCCTTCTTATGTGCCTTTCTAGATCATAGTACAAGTTTGTAATATGATTGTATATGGCACTATTATAGATGAAGGTGCATTGTGAGTATCCTTTCCTCAACTGCTTGGCAAGCGCTTGGTTCGCTGTCGCTTGTGCCTGTTACCCAGAATTTGTTGGGTTTTAATAGAGGAACCAGTCAACCATTAGGGATCCTCCCTCAGTTACCTATTACATTGGGAGGAAAAATTGTTTATCTGAATGTTAGTCCCAGGCCCTTTAGATTATAACTTACTACTTGGGTGTGACTATGTTTATGGCATGGGAGCTATAGTTTCAACACTCTTTCAAGTGATTTATTTCCTGCATGAAGGCAGAATTGTCACCATTGACCAATTTTCATTTCTAGGTCCAAATATGGCTCTTAGTGAACCATTTTCCATAAATGGTCCTTTTTTTCCAATGGTATCATCCCTGCCATGGGTTAATTATGTGGCAACCTGTTCCATACTTACATCAACTGACGATCAATTCAGTGATGTTGTACATCATGTACTGGGGGCATTGGAACCAGATCTCTCCTTCATGACCTCGTATGGGTCATGAAAAAAGGTCTATGAGGATATTTCTTTTACTGTGTCAACCTCATTAAAAAATGAAACAGCTCCCATGAGGATAGTTCTTTTACTGTGTCAACCTCATTAAAAAATGAAACAGGCCCCATGAGGGTAGTTCCTTGTTTTGTATCAACCTCATTAAATACTGAAACAAAGAATATGAGGATAGTTCTTTTACTATGTTAACCTCGTTAAAAAATGAAACAAGGGTCTATGAGGATAGTTCTTTTACTGTGTCAACCTCATTAAAAGATGAAACAACTCCCATGAGGATAGTACCTTGTCTTGTGTCAACCTCGTTAAAAATGAAACAAGGAAAATGAGCATAGTTCATAGTCTTGTCTCAATCTTATTAAAAAATGAAACAAGGAATCTGAGCAGAGTTCCTTGTCTTGTGTCAAGCTCATTAAAAAATGAAACAAGATCCCAAGTTCCAAGTCGAGTCTTTGACTAGATCTCATAAAATCCCAGTCGATTCTTTCACTTGATCTCGTAAATGAACCTTCATTCCATCCACCTCATAGCCACAAGTAGTCTACTTAGGTGAATGTAATGAAGCTTGGGGGCATGCACCTAGTGACAAAGTTCAATCTCCTTGTAGGTTATGTGAAGGGAATCACCCCATTCACCTTTGTCCCTATCTGGATGAAGCCAAAAATCATTGGATAACCATCTTGCTTCACCACAATGACTTCCATCTGGTTACTGGAGACTCTTCCTTTCATCCTGCTAGAGGCATGTAAACCAATCTCAAGCATATTTTTTCATTTTAATCTTGTGTAAAAATGAACCCATTTTCATTTTAACCCTTGTGATTATCATTCTATCAGCCTTTTCTATCAGATGAGCTTTGGTTTTTTTATTCTATCACCACCATCTCTTTGGCCGATCATACGCTTTCACTTGGTTGTTTTACCCTTTTTTGAGGAAAAGTTGCAATGAGTGGTCTTATTAGCCAGCCTCTTCACATAAATCAACATGTTTTGAGAAGTTCCCACATCACTGAAACAAGTTGCTACCCTAGACACCACTCTTTTCTCAAAATGGAGTCTTCTTTAAGCTCTTTACAGACTCTTTAAACATGAAAAGATTGTCGAGCGCTTCTCTTTTCCAGCTCGTTTAGAGGATTGGAAATGATATCTCTCTTGTATTATTTTACTTTTTTCGGACTTGAGAGATTAAATTATGAAAAAGAACTTGTGGAGTTTCTTTTTCATTCCTTTTAAAAGTCCCTAAACATGAAAAGGACCGAGTTATCTTTGTCGTTAAACTTGTTAAAATATCAAATAGCGACAAACTTGTCCATCTAGACAAGGTCGAGTTTCACCTTCGCTAGACTCATTAAAGCATCAAATAGCAACGAATTTGCCCGAAGGGTGAAATTATACAACAAGAATATGCTATTATCTTCAAGCTCGGTAAAAAATAAAGGGGTAATGGTCAGCAATGACTGGGGAAAATGGAAAAATCTAAGAAAAATTTATGGTATCAAGTCACTCTTGAACGTGACAATTTCACCTCATCACTGTGGTTATGTGGATTGGGTCATTCAGCTTGATGGTTATCACACAATTGGTCTATGATACCATCCAATACTTTGTTTTAGGTTAATGCTACCAATTCATCTTAGTGTCATTGACATGTTCAAGAGAAGTCATTCAGTTCAAACTTCATCCTTTGCAATACTGTAAACCTTCATTTTCATAAACGCCATTCCTAAACCTTTTGTCGTCAGTCAATTTTTCATCTTCAAAAGCATTTACCTCGTTTCATGTCATAGATGTGGGATACATGAAGGCCCTCCTGCAATGAGTCACTTCTTGTCAACATCAGCAAATCATCCAAGAAGTTGACTTACAAACACCCCTTTAGTACCTTGAAGCTTGCATACATCAATGGCAGGTTTCTCGCTTCTGGCAATAGGTTGACATCACTGGCCTTCGACCGAAAGACTTTGTATGGTGTTCGACATCAAATCATTTATTCACACCATGCGAAATGTACTGTAGTACCTTGAGGGTCATTACCATTATCAGTGATTCCTCTCACGTCCGTTAACGACTTACATCATTAGTCGGTAATCAGACAATGTCTTTCCATGTTCGACTTCAAAACACCTATTCACATGGTCAGAATTGTACTTGAGTAAAAGGTTGAACGAGATTGAAGACCCCAGATCTAGTTTCATCCATCCAAGCTACGATATTTTCAAGAGTACTAAATCAAATGTATAATGGCCTTACATTCATGGCCAACCATTCATGGTCTATATCTGTAGACGACTTTATTTGTACATGTAATGAAAGTTTATGATCTGAGCATGGGTATGCCTTACCTCAACTAGTTCATGAGAAAAATCAAATTATCATGATATATGTATTGTAATTGATCCAAGTCACCTTCTGTTTTGAAACCTCCTCTCCTCGTGATAAAGCATTTCACTCGACATATATATTTACGACTTCATGCTTTAGGGGGCAACTGTTACAAATCCATTTGGGCACATCAACCCCAACTTATGTATCAATACTATTAGGGCCCATCAACCCTAATGTAGTTGTTACATGCCCTAAAGAAGTTAGTCATCAGAATGCCTCACTTCCCAAGAAATTCTATCACTGAAAACATCCAAAAATTACCTCTAAGAAGACCACCGCAGGTAGGCCTTCATTAGGGTGCACTACAATGCAAACCATACACTGTAGGGTGATATGTAGTGAAATTGGTCCCTCTTTGGCTTGCACTGAGCGAATTTGGGTGAATTTCTGTGAGGGTTTAAAGATTCCTTATCAATTGGAAGCCTCTAGAAGTTTCTCAAGGCTAACCACTCCTTTGAGTTCGCATTTGGATGAAGAAGGGAGTTAAGGAACATCAATCCCTTATCCCTTCTTCCATGGAACTCATTTCTAAATATAGAAAGGCATTCATTATCACCATTGATGGCATAACCTCCTTCATTCACCTATAAAAAGAGCACTCATCTAAGTGATCTGGGGGGCTGGAAATTATTGAATTGTAGGGAGATGCTACTGATATGAGATTAGAATTTATTGCAAGTATTGTAATAGTGTTGAAGTGTCTTGCTTGTCATGAGGTGAAGAGGGATTGAATTGGAAGAGTGTCACTGGATCGAGCACATTTGGGTTGTAATTCTTCTTCTTATCAATAAAGTCTTCAAAACTTTTTCCTTATGCTTGTGTTATATGTTGACACTTTCATATGTATATCATGTTCTTGATTCCATGCTATTTATAAGCAATAGATCATTATCATTTTCCTTCATGGTTTTTTGTCTCTGTGTTTGTGTAGGTACTTTTCAAGTGGCTTAAGTATGGAAAGGAGCAGCAAGATCGGTCAAGGGAGACAAAGAGATAGCGAAAAATACAAGTAGGTTTATCTTCTCTGTTGTTTTATCTATCGATTATAGAAAACGTAGAGATTAATTTGTATGTTGTTTCTAGACCTGCTACTAAGTGTAGAGGGTTAGGCATTTGTCCAAGAACACTAAATATTCCCAAAAAACTAGCCAACTGATGAAATAGAGCAAGGAGGGGGCAGTTACAGCGCTGTAGCCATGGAAATGGCTAAGCGGGGTGGAGGAGGTCGGGCTACTCCACCTCCTATGGATTCCATACTTTCATTGGGCCCCAATCATGATATTTGTCATCAAGAAACTACTTTTCCTAGTGCAATATGGGTACTTGTGGCTGAAAGAACCCATTCCCATCATGGCGGAGCTTATACATAGGATTTCTCGGCTTCCCTGTATGGGAAGGGACCTCGCAGAAATAATTGGCATAAGTGGAGACTTGGCGATTGCAGAGGCCATGAAAACGAAATATAAGTTGGAGAAAAAGTAGAGGGGGTACATTATTACTAGCATTCAAAACAAAGGGGTATAAGTTTCTACCTAGTTGCTGGCAGAAAAATTGATGAGAAAATGTCGTGGCAACAAGGTACCAACAACGGTCATCATGCTGGCCGAGTAATGCGCAGATGGGGTACGGTTCAACTGGGTGCAATTCCTCTGTGAGGAGTTCCTGACGAACTGTAGGGAGGCCCAGGAGCAAGGTGAGACCTTCCACTATGCATGGTTTCTCTTATCCATCCTGTTGGTTGCAGGAGAATTGCCCAAGGATAGTCAGTTTCCTCCCCTTGACTAGGACCTACCAAAGGTAGCAAAATACACATCGCTCTAGGAAACAAGGCACGCCATGCACATCTATGATATCAAGATCTTTTGGATACTTATGGAGATGAGTATACAGATGTGGATCAACAAATGGCTACTCCTATCCTCCACGGTGTATGACAGTCTACGGAGCCTAGCGTACTTTAAAGCATATATGCACAATGTGTATATCAGGGCATGGAAGGATCTGGAGTAGAAATGGACCACACTCCCCTTCATCACAATTGATGGTGGTGATTTTGCAGTGCTCGATTCAGGGCCACTGGAATGGCGTGCACTAGATCTGGCGGCGTGTGATGAGACAGCGATTCAAAAGCGGAAGGAGGCCATCAGGCTGCTAGCACAACAAAAGTGGAACGAGCAGCTAGCTAAAGAAGTACGGGCTTCCCATGAGGTTCTGAACGCTACCACGGAAAAGATAGCAGCAACAGCAGCATCTGAGGTAACCACAACACAAAAAGTAAGAGGATAAGGGATAAAGGACACTACAGTAGGCGCAGACCCACCCACATCATCAACATAGGTAAAACGGCTGCACAATACAGAACAAATAGGGCCCAGGAAGAAGACCAAGGCTTCCAAATTGGATGGGGAACCCATCACACTGATCGAGGGTGACCTATACAACATCGGCAACACAGTTTGTGAGGTCACCAGAGAGGCACTCCATGAAGAAATGACAGAGTAGCAGATTGTGTTGGGGGCGCTTCGAGCGCAACTCTAGGAACTTCAGGTGCAGCCCCCATAGCAGGGAATGATAGCTGTCTATGGGATACGAGTACATTAGCAATAAAGTAGTTGCTGTGGGCCAAAATGGCTAGTATTGTCACGCTATGGGAAGGTGCACTGGCAGTGGAAAACATAGAGGACAGAGCTGGGGTAGGCCGGCTCAGGGGACTGGTCCTAAATTTGGCTCCCCTCTTGTGCGAGATATTAGACCAATTACAGGATGGAGTGACAATAGAGCTCTGTGCTAGGGAAGGATGCACAGTGCAGGTGCTTAGCGAACAACAAATCAACATCGAGAAAATAAGCCTCAAATGAGATGAAGTGGTAGCACAGACTTAATAGTTGGAGAAAATTGTCAAGGAGGCATGTCGCCGTGTCCCCGAACTAGATATTGCAGTAGACTTACCAGTAGGTATATGGATCCACAAATTGGCTAGTGGATTCTGCAATGAAAAGGAGGCAACAATGAGGATCCAGATGGACCTCAACTTGCAAATTGCAAAGCTAAAACTAAAGATGCAGCCTTCTACACCCCTAGAAGTCCAATAGCAACAGCACCGCGCCATTCAATTGGGGTTGGAAGCAATAGAGTGTGCTATATAGGATTGCACGAACTTATTAGATCAGTCACTTGTCACCCTCACATCACTGCAGGAAGATCCAACGTTACAACGTTTAGAGATAGAAGCACGGGAGTTGCAACAAGACTATGAAAATGTCGGTGGGACCATGTAGATGGTCACCCTTATCAGCGACTGGCCAAGATGAGGGAAGCCCAGGCTCTAAAGGAACAAGCGGACACTGTGCATAAAAAAGAAGTAGTCCTCAAAGCACGCATCCAGCCTTGGCTCGAGGAAGCATTCACGGTCACCGCCAAGATTGAGGGAAAGCTGGCATAGATGCAGGGCATATATGCACTCAGGTAATGAATTGCACCTCACAATAATGCATCGAAGATATGCACATAATTGGTACAGCGGGCAGCAGCAGAATGTGCTACAGACGTCAACGAAGTGTAGAAGTTGTTGGACGAACTCCGTGCAAAGATCAACACACCAGTCGAGTGACTCAGAACAAGTAACGATGATTGTGTTGGGGGCCTGTTGGGCAACAGATCCCCCATAGTGGGTTTTTGGGGCTTGTATCTCGAGTTTTGGTCAATTTAATGTAAAGGCCCCGCAAAATGCGGGTGCAGAGCACAAGAGTCTAGGGTTGTCTGCCCTAAAATAATCTAATTAAATATAGAATGTGTCATCCTACCCATGGTCCGCAAACCATGCGATTGTATAAATAGAGCGAGGCTCTAAGTGTAAAAGTCAATTTTTAAGTCTTCGCATTGAGAAGTATTATTGGTTTTTGAAAAAGGAATTGGCTCTAAGTCTGTAGGTTCGAGTCTTGGGTTGTAGTAGTAAGAAGAGGCTCTACAGCTATGTGTGCAAAGGCTTGGTAGAGTCCATAGCTGTGTACGTGGACCCTTGCAGCTGAGTGTGCAGGGTGGAGTTGGGATTGTAACTGAATAGAGGTTTAATAAAAGAGAAGTTGAATCTAAAATATTGTGCATCTGCTCGTAGATCTGTGTGTTTATGCTTTTGTGATATCTTTGCATCTCTTACAGTTTATGATTTTGCGCACTTGTTATGAATGTTGAATGATTGATGAGAATATTGGGTCCATATAATTAAGTTAAGATATATAATAAAAATAGGGTAAGGATAAAGGATCTAGACAATGCCTCTTCACGCTCGATACAAAGCTAAGCAGAAGTAGTTGCACAAGTTACGAAGAATAGACAACCGCGTGGAGTAGCGCAAGCATGCAGGTTCAGTTCGTGAACTTCCAGACTTCATCCAAACATCCCTAGGGTGCAGAAACCTGGTTCTAGCACCCTCCCACACTACCTTGGGTGAGCCCTCAGTCCACGCACTACGGGCTGTTGCCGAAAGGGCCGGTAGTACTGGGATTTGCTTGGCTAAAATCATTGTTGAACCTGGGTTAGGCCCCAAATAGCCAACAAGGGTGGTCCCACAATCCCATGCATTGTCGATAGCCTCAGCATGCTCCTGCAATATCTCCACCTTAGCATGAATAGATGATACCTCCACCTCCCTTGAGGGGCCACATATCTCTACACAATGGTGTTAAACCAGCTTCTCAGGTTCCTCCTCCACCCTGTCATCTCTCCGCTGTCATGGTCCACCTGCCACACCAACTCCACCAAGATAATGAGGAACGTTTCCCATCAATCTGATCAATGGATGTCTGGTAGGTCCCACATCTGCAATCAAACATACATTGTATTTGTATGGACATATAACATACATCATAAATACATGTAAATCATCACAATCTAGAACACACAATCACATACTTGTTGGGCCCCAAACATCACTACGGGGTAATCCCATCTTTGGAACTCCATGGATGTCAACATAGGGAAACTGTAGAATCATTTGAGGGTTGGAAAACCCCCAACCCTCCATTGTGGGCATCTAATACCTCCCTACCTCCCTCCACCTTCCTTGGGCATCAACGGTGCTCATTTCTGGATCTGTGGATCTCTCGGTGTTCCAATCAGCATCGCAAGCACCAGGCACAACATCACGACCCTCTCATATAAAATGTTGCAAATAATGTTGTTGTACAAGAAAATATGTGCCTCCCCTGTGAGAATTTGTGTCATTTGCGTTGTCATCCTCCTATGGAGGAAGGCCACCCAATCATAGAATACACCTACCTAAAGTCTCTAGAGGATAGCAAGTTGTGGCCCATAAATGCAGCTCAGGGCCCTATCCCTAGAACTCGTACGATCATAGATGATGTAACTTTCTTAGACACATCCAAAATTGCATCAATGTGGATGCACCCCTCCTAAAAAGGATCGGCTCTGCAATGAACCTTAACCCATCTTGTTAGGTCCACCTGACCAAGGGAAAGTAATGCTGGTAGTATCTCACCTTGAGGCACTAGTCCTGTCACAAAATAGACATCCACCTTAGTGGTGAATGTTATGCCTTGGCCTCAGATATCAAATGCCTACCGATCTAGATGCCACCTCTCTATAAAGAAGCACACGAATTCCTCCTGTGACCTAAGAAGAGGGTTCTATACAAATTTTAGCAACCCCCATCGAGTCAATAATGATTGAGCCAAAGCATCGTTGGCCACTGTTGTGTGAATGTAGTCATAGTCCCACTCATGCCATGCCATGCCCATCCTTCCCAAAGCATGAAGAGACCAAAAAATCAGTCTCAAGGCTTAAAGATTTTCCTTTTATCAGCATTGCACCATTGTTTTAAGAATAGTCACGTGGTCATGCATCTGTTCCCAATACATGCATGTGATACCATGCTAAATTTACCTATACAGTTGCATGCACCATGTGACTATCACCCTTCTATCCACAAGGATGTCAATCCCTCAATCGCGCGTCCATTCTTCTCGTAGATGTGTGATGTGCGCAATTGTTTCTTACACAACCACATGCCTGACATGTTTATCACCCATAAATATGTGAGGTCCTTGGCACGAAGACCTTGTGGCTATCTCACCCATAGATGCATGCCCACATGACTATTTTACCCTTACCCATGTGCCCCCACATAACTATTCCATAGTCGCCCATGCGCGTTTTGATTTTTTCCCTAAAAAATGCCTGTACAGGCCATCCTATACGGCCTATCTACCGTAGACTTCCAAATTCACAAAGCTCGGGTTGTGACCTCTTATCTAGCTATCCTTGCACACTACTCAGGTGCTCTGGCTGACCTTTATAGAAGAAAATAGCCAGTGGATCCTGCTCTGGAGTCCACATCAACAAGTACAAATGAGGTGGAATATGGACCATTTCACCCTATATATCACCCTCTTTCTCACCTTACAAAGGCATATTCAGGAGCTCATGACTATCTTTCACAAACTGTCAGTTGTGTTAGGATCAAGACGACATCATCTACATCATGGTATGCTCTATTCCATTTCAAAAGCGTACTCATTTTTTGGCCCATTTCACGGTATAAAGTACCCATCAAGTGCACCTTTCCATTTTTTTCGATTCATCTTGTTTATCACATTTAATCTTATACATGATTTAATCAATATGTTTTCACTTGGGGTATTGGTTATCAAAGTTGTAGGTCTCCCCATAGTTTCTTAGCAGAATCAATGCCCAAGTGACCATCAAGAGTTAATGTATCATTCTTCACTCAACATGATAGGCTTCCTTGAAAGCTTCGCATATCCTTACATCATTTCTTTGAAATTCAACATAGTGTCCATCATTTGGACCATGTTTACCACCACCTTCCACATGTGCCTGGTAAATGTCCATGCCAGTCAATAGTACCTCCCATACATGGATCACCTTATTTTCTAGTTCACCTTACACTATCGGGATCCATGACCATTCCCTCATGCCCAGGATCCATCTCATTCACATGTCTTAAAGATCAACCTCAGTATCCTCTTCTTTACTCATTGCTTACCAACCTCTCTCCTAGGCCATCATGATTATTCATTTTTGGGTTAAATTGAGTGCACAATTGAATTCTACATTTGACCTATCATTCCTCCATTTTAAAATAACCCAATTGTGTCACTTCATCTATCTCATCACCCTAACTCTGAGACCAACCAATGGGGCTCCCACCTATAGCAAAAAACCCCACTTGCATGATTATGCAATCCATTGTTTTATTATGGCACCTGTCTCTGTGTTTGTACATCCCAAACCACTTTCACATTCTTTTGGAAAGTGTACAAAGATTTTTTAGGAAACAGATCGCCATCCATATTTTTTTGTCATCTACCTGGTGGTAGCCCCTCATCATCCTTGGTTGGATCTCTCTTATACAACCACACCATGATCTACATTCATCCATTATTTGCTATGATAATCAAAACATGCTCATACCCACCTTGGATTTCCTACTAACTCTAGTGGCATTTTCCCCTAAAAAATTGTTTTGACTACCGCCGCTTGCATTATAGCTCCAACCTTGGGTAGTTTCAATACCTACCCATACTTTCAGCTCTTTTTATCATGCATATATAACCCACCATGTTACATCCATCCTTATTCCTTCATAACAATTCCTCAGGTCAACATTTCAGGTGGTTCGCACTTTTTTCCTGTCGACTTCAACACCCATCTTCCAAGTTCATAGAAGTACCTTAGTTTCTCCCCCCTTTATGGGACAACCCTGGGTGGCATAGTGGGAATCACTACTGCTCCTTGATGTCATGGTATCCTTGACATTCTACACCAACAATTGTTTTCATGTCAGGGTAGTAACGTACATTGTTACTTTTGCAGTTCTCTGATTTAGTCGAAGACCCATGAATCCCTTAGCACCCCATTCAAAATTTATTACATTTAGATGCATGGGAGGTACCTAGAGTCAAAGACCCATGCATCCCTAAGCACCTCATTCAACAATGCTTCACTCTTTATGCATGGGGGCACCTAGTTCAATCTATTTGTTAGAGGCACCCCTAAGGGCATAAGAAAATATCCATCAACCCATCAGCCACATCAGCACTAACCTTACCAAACCATTTCTTGTGTGATTTTAGTCATTATCCATCATAACAATCATGGGATATTCCCACCTCGTATAAACATTTTTATATCAATATCTCTTTAAAGCATAGTTCTCTTAGGTTCTTAGTCAAGTATATTCCCTAATAATATCCATAGTAAGTTACTCTATCTCTCAAGAAGTTAGTAAGACTCTCAGTAATATCATCAAAACGTGATGTATTTCAGGTATACGCTTGCTCCTAAACTCATACATCAGGGGGAAACTGTTATCATGTGAAAATTTTACACTCATATGTATGCATTAGAAGACACTCAAAATCAGTGATTAGTACATACAAAGGTGACATTTTCAATTGGAAACACGATGAAGACCAAAAATCAAAAGCTTTCCTAAGTTTCAAGTTAAAACATTGAACTGCATAGGTGCACCACTACTAGAAATTAACGATGGTGTAGCTATGTCTTTGATATTCATGCGGTCACAAAAAATATAGTCAGCATCTCAAGCCACAAACTTGCTTGAAAAACACTCCAGATCTTGACATGATGGGCTGAAAAATTCCTACCTTGAGCCCCAAGAAGCCTTAAAGGTAAGGAATTTGTAGCTCTCATCTTATTTATGAACTGAACCCCCACATTTATGAGCCAAGGGGAGGTAGAGTGTCCAAGAAACTCTATAAATACAAGCTCAAGGAGAGTTAAAAAACAAGAAGCAGCAAAGCATTGTTATGCTGCCAAAATTTCCTGTAGAAATCAATCATTTCATTGAGAAGAGGATTTCATCATTGAAAGAGATTCATACTTCTTTGAGAGAGTAAGGAATCTTGCAAGGATATTGAGGAAAGGAACTTCCTTGATGAAGATGTTTTATCACCATTTCTCAAACAACTCTCTCCAAGTGTCTTTTATTCATCTGTTGTATCTCTTCTACATTCAGCAGTCAATAAAGGGAACCATTTTCCATTACTTTTTTATGTGCTTGCTTCATTAAGCATAGTTTATGTGATTGAGAGTGAAATATTCTGGTAAATCGCATCTCAAAATCTAGAGTTAATGTGTTCCAAACCACCGAGTGTGGTTCATCATCAGGACTTATGTGAATGTTATGATCCAGACAAGTTGATATGTATTATAGAGATGCAAATGATAAAAAAATGAAAGTTCAAGAAAAACTAATAAAATAATTCAATTGAATGTTTTAAAAGATTTATTGATCTAATAAATAATAAAATATTGTTAAAATTGAAACTTTCCCTTAATAGAATTAATTACAAGTCAAAAACTATTATCTATACCATTTTATGAAGTTTATTTAATACTAATTATTATAATCCTAGGGATATATATATGTGTGTGTGTGTGTGTGTGTGTGTGTGTGTGTGAATGAATGAGTAAATAATAAATAAATAAATAAAATATGAAGAAAAATAAAAATAAAAATAAACCAATTAAAGGAATCAAAAGATAAAAATATACCCACGATAATCATAACAACTAACTACAATTATTAATTATAGTTAGTTGTTATGATTATGTTGATGATGATGGACCTGCCAACATGTCAAGGGGATCTCCCCTATAAGGAGTCCCAATTAGACCTCATACTGTTTGGTGTAGGAGTCCCAACTGTGGGTCGTAAAGCAATGCCTTGACCGTGATGTCGCACAAAGGCAAGTAAGATCAGTTTGTTAGTAGCAAGGGTGTGACCACTATAATGAGTCAAGGAAGGTGCATGAGAGATTCTAACACAGGTGGGTTGAGATGAGTGAACCCCTTGGGAACCTATAACAGTACTCAGTTGGGAAGGGAACATAGGAGCGAAGATGCATCACAAGTTGGAAAGCAGGTCAACCAGAAATCCAAAGTGATGGTTAAACCAACAACACAACTAGAACAAGATTCATATAATTGCATAGAAAAAAATTCATACACAACTACGTAAGTTAAAAAACATACATTTCTAAAGCAATTAGAACAGTCCAACTACAATAAAAACATATGCATGAAAACTTGTTGGCTCTTATTATATAAAGAAGTGTAAGTTCCAATCATACAATACAACCATGTAAACCCACTAGCCCCAACAGTGGAACATTACAACCACAACTGCCTGCTCCTCCAAAGAGATGTACTAGCTCCATGCAGTGGAGAAGCCAAGGCACATTACAATATTGTCCAAGCTCTCTCCAAGATAGTCTTATGAGAAGCTTGGCTAGCCAAAAGCCTCTACAATGAGTTATGAGGGACTATTTATAGCAAAGGGTGGGGTGGCCCTTGACGTTCCCTTTTGTGACTCTTCAACTACCCTCATGACTCTTCACCTACTCTATGACTGTTACATCCACTATTGACACTTGACTTACATTTGACCATGCCTCAACATTACAATGCACATGTACCCATGTGAAAACAACCGGCTTGAGCAAGCCAAACTAGACATCACTCTGACTTAGACAACCATGGAAGTCCAACTCCTCAACGTCTTCATTTTGATTTACAACAACATATTGATGCCAAGATCTATAGTCTTTGATGGTGTCTATGTGTTCCACGGTGACATCTGTCTGAAGCATGACCCTTACCTCCATAGCATTTGGGTACACTGCTCGGGCTCCTCTGTCTAACTCATCTGAAAGCATGTGCATCATTATATTCAAGGTAGACGGACCAACAACATACTTGTGCATGATGTCTGCACTAATGGGCAAGTCTGGGTTGGTGGCAATGCACATCAACTTGTCGAAGTACAAGTCAAGCTCGAGTCAGACCTGTTTCTTTTTCTTCGCTTAGGTGAGAGTCCCAAATGATGGGATCACATGTGTGTGCACCACAACATCCATATTCTTGAATACTCGTGCATGGGAAGCCTATATGCTAGTGATTAAATACAGGAGTTCTTCGTAATTCTGGATCTAACTCCAGATACATGCTTTCAGCTCGACCGCATTGACCCTCATCATCTTAGGCAAGTGAAGTGTGGCTCCCTTTTACTTCATCATCCATGTTTTCATGTCATCAACAAAAACATGCAAGTTCATCAAGATACATGCTCTTCTAGCACATCATTGTTGCCATCCATTGAGATGGACGACTACCTTGTGCACGGTACCAAACTTGGAGTACAAGTCTCACATAACTATGTCAAGGGACAATACTTCATCTAGTATTGCCTTCTTGAGTTCATCTTGGGCAGACATTGTCACCAAGTCTCCTCCTCGCTTGGCCGTTTGTAGTTACTTTTCCATTCGCTCATTATAAACTATTAGGAAGCGAACAATTGAGCTAGTGACTTCGGCATACACTCTGATTTCATCGGCCAAGGAAGTTAGATGCTTGCACGCATCATTCACGATTACTCGTTCTTCAACTTGCATAGGAGATGTTTGATCCTCTAGAGTTGACACTCTGTGAGAATCAAATGATATGTTGTGCATCTCTTCTTCTGGCTGATCACCAAGGATCTTAGTGCCTACTTGGTCATTCAAGACTTGCTTGTCATTTGGATGCATTGAAATGGGTGAGTCGACCTCTTTGTGGTGAGGCATGAGGTTGGTGTCTTGTTCCAACTCTTGCTACTCCATGTCTACATCAAACTATTGAAGTGCCTGTTTTATCTCATGAGTGAAGTCTTGCCCCTGCAATGGTTCACCTTGTTCGCCTAATGCTGACTGTTCAAATGAATCAACTATTTGTGCAGGCACTACTTCATCTGTCTGCACATGTTGCGCCCCCTGCTGTGTCTACTACTATTGCCCTTCCCTCTCCTATTTCCGTAGCTCTTGTTCCTTTCAAAGTTGCTCCCTCGGATCATGCATCTCCTTCTCTGCTTATTCCATTCCATTCTTATCCTTCTACCTTTGTGCAATTCGCTTGTCACATTTTTGCCTCTTTGCCTCTATAGCCATAGCTACTTTCTCTACCAATGGATCTGCTTGAAACTTGCAACTTTTCTCCTCCTCCATGCGATCGACAATCTTCCTCTTACCACTTTTGTGCACTGGTATGCTTGCCTCTATTGCCACTGTTGCTACTGGTGCTACTGTTGGTGCTCTTCATGATGCTCCATGTTGCTTCGCTAACCAATCCACAGTGAAATCGACCAGTCCATTGGGTCTGGAGAAACTATAGCAATATCTTCATGGGTCCTCCTTAGCCCAATGACATGCCCCATGGATCTAGTTGAACTGAACTCTTGTGCAGTGATCTTTTGTAGGTTTTAACCCCATATAGAAATTACCTGCATACGAATTCTAAAACAGAGAAAATAAACAATGTGAGAGCATAACAAATAAAACACATATACATAGAGATTTTCCCCTGGATCCCAAAACAGGACTACTAGATTGATTTTTCATTATATTCCTTTCAATGTTACAATACATATTTATACAAGCCGAAGCATCCAATACCATGGACCAAAAACCATTGCGCCCAAAATCATGTGCGAAAACCATGCACAAAACCATAGATAGGTCCGCCCACTTAATATAGGGTCCAAAAAAAATAAAAATCCTCAGAGTGCTGCCCCAGACCTCGTAGAGGGGGGCTACCCACCCCCCTCAAAACCCCTGGACAGGGGGTCTGTCGCCCCCCTTGTGACCCCCCCTACCACGTAATCGATGCAAGTAAGGGGGCGCTACCACCAAACCCCCCCCCCCACCCCCCCCCCCCCAACCCTATAACTAGGGTCTAGTCATGGAAAGAATATAACACAACCCAACATTCTCCCACTTGTTGTTTTCTTTCCACAGGGGAGCACAGGAGAGCTTAGTCATTTATCTAGCCCTACAATGCCCATTGTTTCTCTACACTAAGAGAACTTCTCAGAGCTCACAGATTTTATCAATGCATCTATAATATTCTTCAAAGTGTCCACCTTTACCAACAACACCCTTTTGTCTTATATCATATCCCTCACAAAGTGATATTGAACATCAATGTGCTTTGGCTTTGAATGATAAGAAGGGTTCTTTGCCAAGAAAATTGCAATTTGGCTGTCATTGTCTATCCTTATAGCTCCATGTACCAACCCCATACTTGAACACAATCTCTGCAACCAAATTGCTTCCTTGCTTGCATGAGTGGTTGCCATGTATTCTACCTCTGTAGTTGATAATACCACTACATATTGTTTCTTACTCATCCAACTAACTACACCTCCAAATAAGTTAAACAAATACCCACTTGTAGATCTTCTCTGATCCAGATCTCCAACCTAGTCTACATCAACAGAGCCATGGATATCTAAAAATATGTCCAATCCTGGTCTTCCTTGATATCACAAACCATAATCACTAGTGCCACACAAATACCTGAAAACCTGCTTCAATGTTGTCCAATGCTCCTTTCTTATTTTTGACACAAACCTGCACAATACTCCCACTACATTTGCAATGTCTGGTCTAGTACAGACCATCAAATACATCAGGCTACCAACTGCACTTGTATATGGAACACGAGACATGTCCTCTTTCTCTTCTTGTATCTTGGGACATTGTTCAACAAATAACTTTACACCAACAGGAATAGGAACCTTCACCAATTTACTATCCTGCATATTAAACCTTTGTAGTATTGTCTCAACATACTTCCTCTAGTTTAACAAGAGCTTCCTCTTTTCTCATTCTCTTTTAATTTCCTTGCCCAAAATATAGTTTGCAGCACCAAGCTCTTTCATGTCGAATTTGGAAGACAATTGGGTTTTCAAATCCTGGATAATTTCTTTGTCATTTCCAACCAGAAACATATCATCCACATACAAGACTAGATAAATAACACGTTCACCAATTAATTTAAAATACACATAGTGATCTGCTTTGCTTCTTGTGAATCGAAGTCCTTGTATAAATGTATCAAATTTCTGATACCACATCCTTGGTGATTGTTTTATCCCACACAAAGACTTCTTTAACTTGCATACCAATTCTTTCTTACCCTTCATCGCAAAGCCTTCAGGTTGCTTCATGTAGATCTCCTCTTCCAGATCCCCATGAAGAAATGTTATCTTCACATCCATATGTTCTACCTCAATATCAAAAGTGGTAGCAATAGATAAAAGTAATCTAATAGAAGCTACCTTAGCAATAGGAGAAAAAATATCACCAAAATCAATTCCCCGCACCTGGGAATAACCTTTTTCTACCAACCGAGCTTTGTATTTCTGCACCTTTCCATCTGTATTTGTCTTCTTCTTGAACACCCATTTTCTGCCAATGGGTTTCCTTCCAACCAACAACTCCACTAGATCCCAAGCCTCATTTTGTGCAATGATGCCATTTCATCAACCATGGTCTCTTTATAGAGTTTTCCATCATCTGAATCTACTACTTCCTTCACAGTTCTGGGATCATCATTAGTAATAGATAAAGCAAAATTTGGATAGAAAGTAGATGGACTATACCTTTTTGGTTGGCTTATTTCTCGAGCTAATCTTCTAACAACTGGAGTTTGTGGCTCTTCATCTTCTGGTTCCTCTTCTGTTGTAGAGTCTGATTCTTCCTCCTTTAGCTCAAACTCTATCATCTTAGGTTCCTTTGATGGGACTTCATGTTTAATAACATTTTTCACCTCTCTGAACACCACATCTCCGTTGTACACAACCTTCCTTGGTACTAGGTTCCAAAGCTTATAACCCTTTAAACCATTGTTATACCCAATAAAGATGCACTTTTTAGATTTACTATCCAACTTTGTTATTTTCTCCTTTGGAACATGTACATATGCATCACATCCAAATACCCTCAGATGTGAAAGATAGGGTTCCTTACTAGTCCATACCTCTTGTGGAGTTTTATCCTCCAACGTTGATGAAGGTGATCTATTGATCAGGTAACATGTTGTCTTCACTACCTCTGCCTAGAATTCATGTCCTAACCCGACACCACTGAGCATGCTTCTTGCCCTTTCCATCAACATCTTGTTCATTCTTTTCACAACTCCATTTTTATCATATTTGTATGGAGTAGTCTTCGGTCGTGATATACCACACTTTTTACAAAGTTCTTCAAATTCCTTGTTGCAAAACTCTCCACCGTTATCTATCCTCAACACCTTTATCTTCTTCTCTGTCTGGTTTTCTACCAGAGCCTTAAATTCTTTAAACCTGTCAAAGACTTCATATTTATTCTTGAGGAAATATATCCATGTATTCCTTGAGAAGTCATATATAAATGATACATAGTACACAGACTTAGCCAATGATGGAACCTTCACAGGTCCAAACACATCACTATGCACAAGATCTAATATCTATTTTTCCCTCTTACCACCAGAGGGGAAACTCACCCAATTCTGCTTCCCATATACACAATTTTCATAGAAATCAGAATCTAGAGAGCTATTAGTCATACCTTCTACCATACCTTTACCATGAAGTATTCGAAGGCCCTTCTCTCCAATATGTCCAAGCCTTTGATGCCATAGCATGGAATTTTCTCTATAGACCACTATGTTTTCTACTTCACTTTCAGGAACCACAGAATTGTTTCACCCATCAATAACAGTGCTACCTTGCAGCTTGTACAGAATTCCAACCCGAACTCCCCTCATCAATACCAGTGATCCATGAACCATCTTCCATGTATCTTTCTCGAACACTATTTTTATACCTGCATCATCCAGCTCGCTTACAAAAAATAGATTTCTAGCCAATGCAAGAATATGCAGAACACCCGGAAGTGTTCAACCCTTCCACCTTGCAACTTCAACTTTACTTTTCCGCGACCAATGATTGTAACCTTCCTATCATCCCCTTAGAAGAAATCACCACCATCATATTGCTCATACTCACAGAACCACTCTCTATGGGGAGTGAAGTGAAATGATGAACCTGAGTCATTCAACCATGCCTCATGATCTACATGTATACATGAAGAAGCCAAGTATACATCCCCACCTTCATCTAAGGTGGTTTTTGCCTCTGCAAAAGGAGCATCATAAGATCCCTTTCATTTGTCAAGAGCATTAGATTTATAGTCCCTTTTGTAGTGCCCTTCCTTTCCACATTTCTATTATTGGGAAATCTAGTGTCCATTCAGAGCTGCTAGTCCCACTAAGACGGGTAGCTATCTTAGAAACAAACAAACTAAAGTTACTTGCCTTTTCCTTTATGAGAAGTAGATGAGAGAGAAGCAGAGAGTACCAACCTCAGTCTTTCGCTTGGATCCTTGCTTGTTTCCTCTCCCCTTTGACAGATCTTTGTCGCTCCTCCCTTGCCTGCCCCACTTCAAAGAGCACCTGTAAAGTCAAAGCAACATAATACCATCAAAGCAAAGAGATCTAAAATCATAAACAATATAGGACCAGATATATATTGACCACACAAATGCATATATCAACTCAAACATACAAGAATGTGGAGGAAAACTCAAATAGCTTTATTGATAAAAAGAGTAGAAGAGAGGATTACAACCCATTGATCTGACCTAGCGTCATCCTCCCAGCATGAAAGCCCTTCTTCACCTCATGAAAAGCTTAGATCTCCCAACACTATGGTGTTCCACAAAGAAACCAACATCACTTCTTTACAAAATACAAGATTCCAGCCTCTTGGATCTCTGGGATGAGGGATCCATATATAGATGTTTACAGGTGAGTGAGTCAGCTTCTAGGATTTTGATTAGTGTCCTCTCTCTGATAGTTCTTGGTTTTGCTTGGAGATTCATGATCTATTACTCATCCCTAGGCTAGTTCAAAGAGGCAAGTGTCAAATGGATAGTTTCTAGAAGATTCTCTGGGTTTCCACCTAGACAACTACTCCTGCCATTTATCTGCTCTCACTCATCGGACCCCACAGAAGGGGATTTTAGTATGCATCGCACTTTTTTGCATGTGGCAAGTGAGATGCATCACACCCTTAGCACTGAGCAGTCTGTATAGTCCAGTTTTGACCAGTTCTGAGCAATTTTTCATGGAGAACTTCTGGGAGATGATGTAATCAGATGACCTTGCTCCTTTGGGGTATGAAACAACACTTTTAGGGACTTAGAAGTCCTTGTTTTATGGACATATGTGATTGGGGATGCAGTTCCAAAATATGTCTATAACAGTTGCCCCCTAAAACATGAGGTCGTAAATCTTTTGATGTCGGGTGAAATGCCTTATCATGAGGATCCGAGGTTTTTCGAACTAGAAGGCGACCTGTAATAAGACACAATACAATAAATTATCTTCATAATATTTTCATGATCTAGCTGAGGCGGGCATTCCCATGCTCAGCATTATAAATTCATTTTCATGTACATAGGACAGACAACTGTCTGAGTGGCAGACTGATGATTCTAGTAGAGCCATCATCCTTTGGTTTGGATGATTATCTGTGTAGCAATGATGTATTTTCCTGAATATATCGTAGCCCAGATGGATGAAACTAGATCCGGGGTCTTCAAACTCATTCAATATTCGCCCGAAGTACACGTCAATCCATGTGAAAAGATGTTCTGGAGTCGAACATGGAAAGACATCGCCTAATTACCAGCCAATGATGTAAGCGGTTAATAGGCGTGAGAGGAATCATCGATAATGATGATGACCCTCAAGGTATGAAAATGGGACTTGGCATTGATCACCATGAAAAAACTTTCGGTCGAAGGCCATTAATGTAAACCAATTGCTGGAAGTGAGAAACTTGCCATTGAGACATGCAAGCTTCAAAGTACTGAAAGGGATGTTCCTAGGTCGACTTCTCGGATAATGAGTTGATGTCGACAAGAAGTGAACCGTCATAGGAGGGCATTAAATAATCCCACATCTACAACATGGAATGGAGCAAATGATTTTGTGGAGGTGAAAATGATCTGATGATACAAGGTTCAGGGTGGCGGTCATGAAAGAATGAAGCATGAAGGTATTGCAGCGGATGAGACACAAGCAGGGTTGGCGAATTATCTTAGCGACTTCTCTTGAACATATTGGTGACATTGAAGTGGATTGGTAGCATTAACCCCAAAAATGGATGGTACGGTGGACCAATGGTAATATGACCGGTGAATGGAATAACCCAACCTGACTCAATCATGGTGATGGAGTGAAAGTGTCATGTTCAAGAGCGACTTGCTACCAATCAAGTTTCTTCAAGTTTTCTTCCCAATTTTTCCCCAGTCATTGTTGACCAGTACCTCTTTATTTTTGTTAAGCTTGAGGAGGATAACATATGTTTGTTCTATAATTTTCCCTTCGGGAAAACCTGTCGCTATGTTTTAATGAGCCTAGCGACAGTGAAACTCATTCTTATCTGCATGGACAAGTTTGTCGCTATTGGTTTTAATTAGTTTAAAGACAAAGATAACTCGGTCCTTTTTCAATTTTAGAGAGTCTGAAAAGGGACAGAAAGAAAACTCCAGAAATCCTTTTTCATCACGTAATCCCTTAAGTCCGCAAAAGTATAAAACAATACGAAAGGGATGACTCTTCGATAGTTTTAACGAGACGAACAAGACAAGCGCTCAATATTTTTGTGTAATGATCCCTCAGGTCCAAAAAGATTAAAATCTAGAGGAGGGATAGCACTTTCGATCGTTTTAACGAGCTGGAGAGGCCAATTTCTCGGAAATCTTTTCATATTTTACAAGTCAGATGAAAAGATCTTAAAGGAGACTCGTTTTTTGAGGAACAAGTGATATTTTTGGGTAGCAGCTGGTTCCAAGTGAGGTTTGGAACTTTTCAATCACGGCAGTGTAAATAAGATGGCTAACAGAATCACTCGTCACAGCTGCTCCTCAAAAGGGGTAAACAATCAAATGGAGGCGTATGATTGGCGAAAATAGAGTGGAGGTGATGGTAAGAACATGACCAAGGCTCAAAAGCTGATGACAATGTGTTCGCAATGGTTATTTACCAGAGTTTGGTTCATTTTTTAATGAGCTTAAACTCTGGTGGAACATTTGCTCATTTCTAGGTTTAATTTTTAACGAGCTTGAACTTTGTGTAAAACTGCTCATGTCAGTCATATAATAAGGGCGTCTCATCGATAGGTTCAATTTTTAGGGAGCTTGCACCATTCGAAACTTTGCTCCGCATCCTTTCTTTATGTAAGCTAGGAATGACCAATCCTACGAGTTTAAAGGGGTAAGAACCTACAAACTAAGAAAATAAATGGTTGCTTTTCACTTTCATGCAAAAAGGTTTGCATGACCCCGGGTATAGCAAAGTAGAGTTTCCAGGTTACCCTTCAATTTGCAGACAAAACAATTGTTCTGTCAGGAAATGCCTACCTTCTAACGGAGGTATCTTATTCCGGTCTAATCCCATTTTCATAAATGGATAGGTGTGTCAGTCTAGTCATATATCCTCCATGGAAACCTACCCTATTCCTAAAGTTTTCCTACCGAAGCAGACTAGGGTGCATGCCCCTGGGTTTCAGTCACAATCACCGAATTACTCATGTTCATCAAGTGGACAGACTGGAGATTGATGAGACATTCCTTGTGCAAAAAGACTAGTTAGGGATGGCATTTGACTATTAGCTATGTGTGAGCTGGGGAATGAAAGCTGGTCTACAAGCTGGACCACTCTGCCTTCATGTAGAAAACACATCACTCGAAAGAGCGAGGAGACAATGAATCCCATGCTATAAATGTAGTCACGCCCCAGGAGTAGATTGTAATCTATAGGTCCTTGGACTACCATTACGTTTAGGTAGACAATTTTCCTTCTCAAAGTTATAGGAAAACTTGGAAGGATCCCTAATGGTCGATTGGTTCCTTTGTTGAAGCCTGTCAGATTTCGCATCTTAGGCAGAAGCGATGGCGAACCAAGCACTTTCCAAGTAGTTGAGGAAAGGATACTCACAGAAGCCCCTTCATCTATGATGGTACCGACCATGACCATTCTGTAAGCTTGTACAATGATTCGGAATGGTACATTAGACGGTAGACGGGGTCTGCCTAGTAGATTCCAGTCGAAGGAAACGACTAGGTTTCTTGGAGGTGGGACCGAATAAATGGCCGGATATGACTCCAACGAACCTCCTTCCTGTGGTAAAGGAACAAGTAGGTTGCCCCCATGTTCATCAGAGTCCGTGTTTACAAAAATAATTTGAACAGTGTCATTCTCATTCTCCTTGGTGACTGTATCATCTGAGGATGGACCTTTTGAAGACAAAAATAGGTCGACTGCCATCTCGACTTGTTGACTTCGGTCCAGTGTGGACTCAGAGGGTTTATCTTCAATGATAGATGCTTTGACCGACCACAAAGGTGTGTCAGTCAGATTTTCAACTGGCGATGGACTCGGCAAGAGTTTCTTGTATCTAGGAGGAAGTCGTAGCGGTGAAGCAGGACAGTTATCCAAGACTCTTTTAGCTTTGTCCAGGAAGGGAGAACAATGGATGGCATGATCGCCCTCACACAGTCTACAAGGAATTTTAGATCTTCCTCTTTGTCCAGTGACTTTGTTTTCACTAGTTGACGACATACTTTCAACATGATCGTCAGAGGTTGAGGACACCAGATTGTGCAAGTGGGGAGACCAGTCCCTTAAGATCCATGGGA